>SCDZ01000431.1:0-161863 GCA_004143845.1 Drosophila lacertosa | reverse complement strand
TTATTATTATTATTATTATTATTATTATTATTATTATTATTATTATTATTATTATTATTATTATTATTATTATTATTATTATTATATATATATATATATATATTATTATTTATTATATACCTATGCTTAATCAGCCTTAATCTTGTTGTATATTAACTTCTAAATATTACTTCACTATTATTTATATTATTTATACAACTTCATATTTACAAATTGGTTGTTATTTATTATTAATATTATTATAATTATATTTGTATATTATTAGTATTATTATAAATATTTTTGTTTTCAATTATTATTCTTTTTCATGATTATTATAATTTTTTTTATTTTGTTATAGAGATCGTACAGGGAGAAAATTCTATTATGGCTTATATATTCTTGTTTGAGATAATCTAGTTAAGTCTAGTTAAGTCTAGTTAGTCCTAAGCTGCAAAATTTAGCAACACTTTTTTTGCTAATATTTTTAAATATCTTGATTTCTGTAGAATTCTTTACATTCATTTTAAAATTAATATATTTATGGAGGCTTAAATTTGTTTAAAGAAAGAGAAGAAGAATGTGGAACAATTTACTTTAGATACAAATGTATCTTAGAGATATTCGTATTTAGGGTATCTAGAGGCACTTTAGCTTGCTGTTGCGCAAGATTTGTTGGCTGTAAAAACTGCAGCACGCACACTCGAAACGCAGCAGCAGCAACAGCAGCAGCAGCAGCAGCAGCAGCAACAGCAGCAATTACAGTCGCTGTGCCAGGCATAAAAATGCGAAAATCGGGTCATTTTGTTACACTGAAGCTGGTCTGGGGTGTTAACGCTGCCATCAGTTACCCTGTAAAACAACAGAGAGTTGAGGGATAGAGGAAGGAGAGTGCAACGGGAACTGTTGCTGCTGCTGCTGTTGCTGCTGCGTCGTAAAGTTTATGTTCTGTGCAAAGTGTCAGCGCGTCAGCTCAAAGTATGTGTCCCGGACTTGGTGTTGGGTTTGGGTTTGGGATTGGGATTGGGGCTTTGCTCTCCAGCTAGCGGTGCTTAAAGTTTTTTTATTTAAGGAATAAGTTGCGAATTGCGACGGTGCATTGTGCATGTAAATACCCTCGCTTATGTGCCGCAATTAACGCAAGCAATCAATGTGCCAACTTCTTAAGAGCAGCCATAAACGATTCAAACATTAACATTTATTATACACAAGAAGAGAACAAGATTCGCATATTGACAGGCGCCAGGCAAAGTCAAAGTAATTACGATAAGAACAGAAACAAATGCATCGACGAGAGTTGATTGAAGAGGAACTTAAATGATTGGACATGAGTCTAAAGTGTGTGTGAGCTTTAAGTTCACTAAATAATGGTTAGAAATGAAAGCTTAAAGATTTGTTGCCATATTTCCAAGTGAACACTGTGCTGTAAGCCAATGCGAATGGGAATATACAAATCATATAAGTGTGTCAAAAATATATTTCTAATGCAAATCTAACATAGAAAGGCGAAAAAAATGTAGAAATAAAATAAAAAAAATGACAGAAAGGAAAAACTGTTTAAGATTTATATATAACCAGAAATCTGAAAATTGTTTAAAAGGATATGCGATGTAGATCCTAAAAGTGATAGTCATTTGATACAAAAGTATTGTTCAAAGCACATTTTGATTAAAAAAATAAATGCAATTTTAAATGCGATGCCTTCAAAAATAAACTTATTTTATTTAACTTAATTTTAAATATTTGTAAAATAAATAATTAATTTGTAAAGGAGCTTTATTCTATAGTCAAATAAAATAAAATAAGGCTGATAGTTTAGGATAGTAGTAATTTTTGCGAGTAATTTTTGTGAGTGGCAAAAAGAAGTTTTTTAACCGTCTATGAAAGGTATCTAAAAACGTGACTAAAACTTATCAAGAATATATATTGGTTAAAGCTTTGCTGCTCATACCAAAAAAAAAGCCATGATTTAACTATGCATAAAAAATGGTTTAGCCCAGCGAGTATAAAATAAATCATGTTATTTTTTGAGCAATGCCCAACGCCAGCGCTCAACAATATTTAAAGTACGTTATTTACACATGAAAAGCATAATATTTATGCACTTTTTCGATGGTCGCTTCAGGCTCCACCCAGCCTCCCACCCTCCCTCGATTCTCTCTGGCTTTTCTCACTTTCTTGGTATTTTTCCAGCTGAGCCAATGCTATTACATTTCCCCTGGGATATTGAGGCATTTGACACTCGCAATATTTTAACTGCTAACTGCACTCGCAGCTGCATTTGCATATTTTACGTGCACGCTGCTGGATGCCAAGCGAGAGGGTGGATAAGATAAGGAGGAAGGGTTGGGGTTGGGGGTGGGGGCAAGGAGCTGTTGCCGGTCTCAAAGCAATTTGAAGATTTAACACCTGACAGCTGCCTGCGCTGCTGCTGTTGGCAGCAGCCCGAATGCAGGACAAGGGCAGCGAGGCAAAGGCCAAGCGACGTTTGTCCCACGAGCAGCTGCAATTCAATTTAAAGCACGAAAACTGGCACAGAGACAGAGAGAGAGAGAGAGAGAGTGGTGAAAGAGCATCATCAATTTAGCTGCTTATCAGCAAGACAGTCAGCGTCTCGTTATCTGTCATGTTGCCAAGTGATTAAGCTTTAAGGCTGCCAAACGCTCTATTTTTTGGTAGAGGGGAGGGGGGGGGGACTGCGATTATCCTCTGATCTGCTGGCATGCATTTATATTGTCTGTGATTTATGCAGGCGCCGCCTGCCGGGCTGCCAAAGCACATGTCATAATTGCGCCCCTGGGAGGTCAACTGTAAAAGGACACGGGCATGCGACAAAGCGAAAGTAAAAAACACAGCACATAAAAAAAAAACAAAGCAAAGCGAAACGAAACGAAACAAAACGAATCCTGCATACAATTCTCTCTGCAATCTCGTGTGTGCGGCATAGCTGAAAATTGCATTTGAATAAGTCACAATTTATGCGGCACATTGTGCTGCAAGTGCTTAGCTATAAACGCGCTAGAGATGGACGCGTGCTGGCGTGACACGAACCAGGCACGAGTCGTGTGGAATATAAAAATAAGCGATCTTTTTTGTACCCAAGTTGAGAGATCAAAATTAATGTAGAGATGCATTTTAAATATTTTTATTTATTATTTAATAATTACTTAGGAGGCAGCTTAATCTAGGATAATAGAAATAAATGTTACCAATTAATTATTAACATAATTTACATAACATCATATTTACAAATTTATTAAAATTTATTATTATTTATTTATTTTTTCCATTTCGCATTATCAAAAGACTTACATTGATAACATTATTTAATAATTTTAATAATTTATTAAAATTTATTATTATTTATTTATTTTTTCCATAACGCATTATCAAAAGACTTACATTGATAACAAATAATGTGGCTGGTAATTGTGGCATATTAAAAGCCATTAACACGCGCTCATCTCCAATACACACACACACACACATAGGTACACAGACAGCCTAACGAACTGTGCAAACAATTCATAGCGCAGTTGCCCTGAAAAGTATGCTATGTATTTTTATGCAGCACACCTTTGTTTACCTGTTTCTTAAATTAGAATGTTATCATGTTGCAGTTTGTTTACAACTGGCTCCTGGTTCCTGCTGCTATTCCTGTTGCTTAGTATCCTTTGCTCCTCTCTCTGCCTCTCTCTTTCTGTCCATGTGTTTTGCAATGTTCGCCTAATTTCAGACTGCCGTCAATTTTGTCTTCGTTTCGTTACGTTGCTGCTAACAGCTTTACGTGTGGCTCAAAGGCACCAACAGATGCGCTCCATGCATGCATTTCATCAACTTAAACAGGACACCTCAAATACACACACACACACACGCACACACACACACACTAGGCACGCACATGCTTGGCATAGTTTTCAGCATTTTCAATGCATTTTGGCTTTGGGTTTCATTTGGGCTCCTGCCGCATTCACTTTCCCTTTGATTGATGTTGTTGCATGTGCGAATGACTGCAACTCGAGTGTTCCTATACACACACATATACATATATATAAATATATATATATCTATTTTTATATATCTATGTTCTGGCTCTTTCAAAGGCAGACTGTTTGTCAAATACAGGACAGCTGTTGGCATGGCTAAAACACTCCTCAATGGCCTATACATGTGTGCCTTTCCCTTCTCACTCAACAAAATTGGAACAGCACTTTGACAACCAGAGACACAACTTCACTTAACTAAGCGCAGCACATGAAATACTTCAAATGATTTCTACTTTACTTAAGCTTGAGTAAATATATATAAATATACTCAAGGAAAATCCATAAGATATAAATTTATATATGATAACATAAAGTCAACCATGAAAAGTAATATAGGAAAAGCTGTTGTATGAAATTCCTTTTCAGTCACAATTCTGCCCTCTGGTTTAATGAAACTAAAAAATGTAATTGATCTGTGATAAGTTACTTGATATTACGTCACTTTTTCTTTAATGGTGATTTAGTTGAAGTGCCTGCCACAAAGCACAAGAGAAAGACGTATAGTTTAGCTGCAAATCCAGCCAACAAATGGCTGTAATTGTCGTTGTAGCCATGGCCAAAACACAGTTTTCGTTAGCTGCCTTGGCTTCCAATTGATGGACTTTATGGGCCACAATGGCATTTTTGGTTTAACAGCTAAGCCAGCGAGGCTGGCTGAACATTACGTAAACACTTCAGTATGGAAGGGAAGTCGTGTCGAAAGTCCTTGAAAAACAGAGCCTGCGACAAACTCGTGTGTGTGTGTATCTGTGTGTGTGTTTGTCTGATGATAAAAGCGCAATTTAATTAACTGAACGCGAACGATGCGCGCAGCATCAGATCAAGATACAAAACACACGAATACAGATACAGATACACACAGCGCATTTTGCATTGTCTTTTGTCTTTGGCCTCGTTGGATATCGAGCTTATAGCATATACTTACACACACACACACACACGTATTAGTGTATTATGTGTGTCGCCTTGTAAATATTTGCCGGCAGCTGTCATTTTGATAATGGAGTTTCAAATGTTTGCTATTCATGCTCATAAACACATGTTGGTAAGCTCCTAAAGGAGCCTTCCCCCCACCCCCTTCCCACACTGCATACATCCTGTTCCGCATTTTCTTGCCAGCTCCACTGGGCTCAGACTCCCTCCTTGTTGTTGCCTTTGTAATATGCAAAAGAGCCACGCCTCTTTCTGCCCCCGCCTCAGCCGCCAATGCTTCGATTTAATTGCATTTTAAAAGCTCACGTTGCATGCCACAAAACTTTATTCACTTTCATATATTTTCTATTCATAATTCTCTGCAAAAATTACGCACGTTTTTTAGTAATTAAATGCAAACTTTTACTCGATCTTTGTTAAAGGAAACAGGTCGAAAGTCCTGTGAATTTACAGGAAATACCTTTGCCAACATACTTCGAGTTGGCTTAGAAACTTGTGCGAAACTTTCTTTATTTTATTTATTGCTTGCATAAAAAATGCAATAAAACTAACACATTTTTCAACAGATTGTAAAACGGTTCATTAGTTAAATAAATTTCAAATCTATTGGAAATAATAAATCAAGTTTCGCATATTCGAAGCTTCTGCAATCAGTTATACAGTTATCTATAAATGGTTTTTTTTATTTAAAATAAACTTATGACAAAATAGAAGCAATTAAACTTTTAATACCTACAATTTAATTAATATTGATTTGGCAATAAAATAAATAAAAAACTATTCTATAGCTTTATCTGTAGCATTCGCTGGGTCCACTCAACACCTATAAATTTGCTTCTTCATCCAGCGATTATTTTCTTATTTTTCATTAAAATTTTAAGCATTAAATCGAGGAAATAAAACCAACTAAATAAATACATTTTGGGGCCAAATGGCGGTAATCACAAGATGACAAATGAAAGAGGGCAATAATCGGAGCCCCAAGAAAAGCCAGGGCGAAAGCAAAAACAAAAAAAGAACTGAAAAATAAAAGAAGAAAGCGAAGCACAAAAGAAATGTGGCAAGAAATAAAAAGAAATAAACAACTCCCAAGCGCATTAATTAAAAGGCGCAGACAAAGCGAGTCGCAGATTAATTGGCGTCAATGAGCAGCAGACAACGGAGACGAAGAGAGACCAAAAGCTCAAAGTGTATGTGTGTGTGTGTAGGTGTGTGTGTGTGCGAGAGCGATAGAAAGCGAACGAAATGACAAGGACGAAAAGTGATTAAGTAGAGAGCGTCAATGAAAGGGAAGAGGCAGGCGCGGCAAGGATATCAACGGATATCAGCGAAAATGAGTAATGAACTCGAGCCGGGAGCAAACAAGGAGCTGCACATTTTTTTTCTCTTCCTCTCTTTTTTTTTAGTGCACAGCACAATAAGAAACTAGGCTCAGCTGCGTGTGTGTGTGTGTATTTGTGTGCGTGGGGATTGCGCGCCGTGTTTTATGCTACAGTTTTTCTTCTTCTGCCTTTTGGTTTTTAAAATTCCCCGAACACGCCGCAAGTCAATGAACTACTGCAGTTGTTGTGTGTGTGTGTGTGTGTGTTTGCGGCTGTGCGTGTGCTGTAAGTGTGGTGAATATATGCAAATTATACGCCAGCCGAAAACTTGTCTTTGGCCAGCAATGTGGCTAGGGGGCGGAGGGCGGGGCTGGCTGCCCAGGCAACGCCAACTTGGCTGTAATAATTTTGCCGTTTGCTGTTTTTTTTTTAGCTTCTTCTTCGCTCATTTAAAATTCAACAACTGCCGCTGCTGCCATATATGCCACACACACACACAGAAAAAGAGCGAGGGGGAGAGAGAGACAAAGAGCGAGGGAGACAGCGCCACACGCTCGCACTTTTTGAATGGAAATAAGCCTCGTTTATGTTACGTCTGTTGCCTGCACCGCAACAAACAAAAAAAAGCACACTATAAGCCCATCCTTTCCAACAGCCTGCCCCAACTCCTCCCCACGGCTGTCGGCAGCTTTGCATGCATGCATGCAACAACAGCAACAACAAGAACAACAACAACAACAACAACAACAACAACTACAGAGGCCACCGAAGGCGACAACAAATAAGCGCCACAATTTCTGCAGCTACCATTTGCTTTTTTTCGCCTAGAATTCGTCTGGCTCTGTGCTCCTTTCGCCCACATTTTTTATTTTAATTAAACTTGAAGCGCTGCTTTTCTCTCTTTCACTCTTTCTGTCTTAACATTTATTTCTTTCGACATTTTTTGGTCGGCCTTTTTTTCCCCATTCAGCTGTATAATTGTGTTGAAAGTTTTGCCGGAGCTGCAAATGAACATATGCATGCCAAATGCGAATACGAATTGAATGCACAGCGAGGGGCGTGTGAATAGAAAAATGAATGCAAACTAAGCCAAATGATCTGGCACTATGTGGGAACATAATAAAGCTATGCATAATAAATGGAAATAATGTTAAAAAATGAAAGACAAAAATTTGTCTATTTTCTTAATATTTCCTATTAATTCTATATGCTTCTCTATATTTATGACAGAACTTTCCTTACAGGAAAAAACATTTTGAACGAGATTCCAATATTAATTCTATACTTTATTTAATTTCGCAATATTTAAATCATTTTTTTAAATTTTTATATTGCTGCTTGAATTTATTATCAATATTAACTGACTCTTTCTTCTGTGCTTCAAATTAAATACAATAATATTTAAGTAGATTTTCTTTACAAATTGACTACCTCAATTTTAATTGCATTCTTCTATACTTTTAGCTTTATTTAATATAAAATTACTACGAACTTTGTCGCAGGGTTGAACATTATAATAATAGTTGTAACAAATAGTTATTTAAAGCTGCCAAATATAAGAAAAGAAAATAGTTTTCAACTTTTAACTTTAACGGCAGCTGTAGCGTACTTCAAATTGAAAGTACCATTAAACGATTTTGGGCAATCTATACAAAAACCCAATAACATTTGGCCCTAAGCACCGACAAAATGTGCGACTGCAACAAACTGGCAAATTGAGCCACCAAAAGGGAATTATGCAACTGCCCACGTCTCTCCGCGCATCTCCACAGTAATAACCCACTAACTGGAACGCACAAAAACCAATTTTCTGTTGTAATTTGTTGAAAAGCGAATTTGATTAGGTTGACGCTGGACGCGCGCTCGCAACACACTCACACACACAAACACACACTCGGACAGACGCCCGCCCAGGGCAACAGGAAATGTGGACAAAAAACATAGCATACTTTTCAGCGCTTCAGTTTGGCAACTGGGAGCAGCAAATGATGATGTTGAGTGGGTTGATGGGGGAATTGCAGTGGGCAGTGGTTGCCTAAAAAAAGTCCATAAAGTGAGTGAAATGAAAGCTGCAGTCAAGTGCAATAATGTAATGACTATATTTATATACATAGAGATGGAGATGGAGAGGGGAACAGAGATGAAAGAAGCGATTTTTTGGTATACTCTGCACGCATTGAAAATGTTTTAGATTTGCACAATAGTTATCATATTATTGCTAAGACTTTAAATATATATTATAGATAAATACAATGTATAGTTAAAAGCTTACTTTAAGAAAAATCTTTGGAAGTTTTGTAAATTTTACAATAATTTATAACATCTTTTAACATCTCAATTTGCAGGGTATCAGCTAGTCAACTGCCCTATACTACAACACACTTTAGATATTGTTGGCATTGTTGTTGGCTTGTTATGACCGCAATATTACGTGTCCTGTGCACACTTCTTGTCGCATCCTGAATTGAAAGCAACTCTGTTAGCCGCTGCTTGCTTTTATTTGCTACCAGCTGCAGTTCGATTTTGTTAGCGCCCAAAAATAAATTTAAACCAAAGAAAAACAACTGAAAACAAAAATACATATCGACAACTGCAATTTCGGACGGGCCCAAAGGCACTGGACCTTTTTGGCCGTTCCTGGCCATTGCCATTGCTCCATTTCATTTTACCGCATTTCTGTCGCAATTTTGTTGCTGGCGCATTTTGTGATTGCACTTGCAGCTTGCGCACAGTTCATACCCGGAAATTGCTCGGTCAAAATATTTGTGCAATGCCAGGCACGGCTAACAGTTACACACACACACACACAAACACACACACACACTGATACACCCGGCCCGTTAGTTAAGCGCCCAGAGATTTGGTTTTGGCATTTCTCGTGTTGGGCGCGCGTTCGCCGGCATGAATATTTCAGGCATTTAATTGTAAATTACACATACGCCCTGTGTGCGCTTTATGCATTTTTCACAATTGTTTGCCAGTTGTTGTCGCTGCCGCGACGAGCTGGTTTTTATTGTAATGCACGGATTTGGTTATTTGGCCCCACGCCTGGGGAACAGGCAATGTCATTCTTTTTTTTTTTTTTTTAATTATTGGGTCCTTGCCAGCCTTTGGTTAGCGTGCATTTAAAAATTTAACTCGCTTGATTAAAACTCTTGTAAATTGAAATGCTTTCGCTGGCCGCTCGCTGCCGCTCTTCAATAATTCAATAGCATTGATGGCTGATGAAAAAGCCCGTGCACAAGTCCATAAAGCCCAAGGGGACTTATTGCACACATTTTGTATTATTGCGGACCAATCAAATTGTTCTATAAGCTGGCGGAATTATTGAAGCTACGCACAGCTTCGATTTGACTTTAGTTAACCTTTAATGAAGGACTTCCCGAAACCGAAAAGCTTTTGCATAGTTAAAATCGTTTTTCCTTTAGCTATGCGATTATATGATAACATAAAAAAATATTTAAAAATGGCCATTAGTTTTGTCACGCTTTAAAATAACTTAAAATAACATTTTTTTAATTATATTTATTTAAATAACCTGACTACTAATTACCATATTAATAAAATATTGTCAAATGTTTTCATAGTTAAATTAGACAAAAAGTTTTGTCTGTTAATTTGGCAAAAGCTACAAAAATATTTGTGTTTAGTATTTATGATAAATATTCTGGTTTGCTTTGCGGTTAAATGACCATTAAAATTTTCTGTTTTTAATTGAATCTATAAAACTATGTGAGGTTTTTTGATAACGTAATTAACTCTGTTGTGGCAATTTTCCATTTCCCATTGGCAGGACGAGAAAAATCAATTGCTGGTCACGAATGTGTGGCTAAAACTGGAGTGGAACGATATGAATTTGCGCTGGAATACCTCCGACTATGGCGGCGTCAAGGACTTACGCATACCGCCGCATCGCATCTGGAAGCCGGACGTCCTAATGTACAACAGCGCCGACGAGGGCTTCGACGGCACCTACCAGACCAACGTGGTCGTCCGCAACAATGGCTCCTGCCTGTACGTGCCGCCGGGCATCTTCAAGTCGACCTGCAAAATAGATATCACGTGGTTCCCGTTCGACGATCAGCGCTGCGAAATGAAGTTCGGCAGTTGGACCTATGATGGATTTCAGGTTTGGTTCAGTCGCCCGTGTATGCAATAACAAGCAATGGCAACCAGGGAGTACTCAGCTCGTAGTTGTTATGCTTCCAAAACGAATTCTTTGCGAAAATCAAATGAACCTTTTTGGTTGACTTATGATTTGTTTTTTTAAACCATATCTTTTGATTATTTTTGGTTTTAAATTGAAATCGAGGTGGAGATGGCGTAGCGATATATATATACATATATATTTATATGTTATTCTACCCTCTCCCCATTGTAACTAAAGCTGGATTTGCAATTACAAGATGAAACTGGCGGTGATATCAGCAGTTACGTGCTCAACGGCGAGTGGGAACTACTGGGTGAGTAAGCCATGCCAGTTCCAAGAAACAACAAACAAACAACAACAAGAATTTAGGAAAAACAAAAAATAAAAAAAAAGAATAGAAAAGATAACTGTCGCTTTCCGTTTCCTCTCAGTCTCTCTCTCTCTCTCTCTCTCTCTCTTACTCTCTGTCTGTCTCTAACTCTGTCGCAGACAAATGAAACGAAAACATACACATTAGAAAAATTTAGAAATGACTGCCTAAGCATTGGCATTGTCATCCTATATCTATATTTATATATATATATATCCAACTCCATATATATACATATATAATTGTGTGTGTGCAAAAGTCGCTTGCCCAGGCAAAGCAAAAGAAAAAAAAACTCGTTTCTCATCGAAAGATAGGCACACACATACACACACACAGAAAGGCTTTGCCTTAAGCCTTAAAGTCCTAAGCCTTCAAGTATTTGAATATACTTCTTGTACTTATCTATATAGCTTAGCGTTTCTTTCTTTCTTTCACTCACTCACTCTGTCTATCTCTATCTATCACTGTTAAAACATGGCATAGGAAATTTCTCACTCAACTCTCTAAACTGAAGCAGGGTTCAGGTTGCGAGCTAAAGTTCCGAACTCGTTCCGTTCGAAACTCATACTGTGTTTTTTTTTAAAGAAAAAAAATTGCGTTCTGTGCAGCAATTGATTGTGGGCCAGTGTTGGCAAACACAATCAATTGGCTGCCCGGAACGTTGACCATCACTGTTTTTATCATCATCTTAGCGCTTTTATAAAATATATATATATATGTGTATTACGATATTTTGAGGCCAATGAATACGGAATATAGGACGGCACCAAATGAACCCTGTCAAACCCAACTCTACTTCTTATACAACTCAACTGTTTTACACTCAAATTATTTTAAATAAAATACCACACGCTTATCCAGTGTTCTCCCACTCACTTACTCTATCAACAAAAAAAAAAAAAAATACTCTACTATCATCAAAACTTGGGCGCTTTAACTTCTTAAGTCCGAAATAGCCGCGTAAACGTTTCGTTTGCCATAGTTCTAAGGCAACACATACAATTCAGTATCTGTCAGCGGTGCAGCAAAGTTTTTGACCTGGTCTAAATGCTATGCTGCGCCGTTTGGCAAGTACAAAACAAAATGAAAAAAAAATATTACTAACCTATGTAAGAGGTAAGACCTGGCCCATGTATGCAACCCTTTAGAAATTTTCCAATCTCTCTCTCTCTCTCTTATATTGGCATGTTAAAGCATTAAAACAGTTCAGAACTGAATTCTTAATTAAGATTATATTGAATGCCGCCTAGAAATAATATTGTATATAAACAATCAACAACTATTGCATTTTGTTTAGTTATAAAGTAAAGTCAAATATAAAAAACGGTTTTGAAAAAGACAAATATATATTTATATATAGTACCTATCCTTACTTAAAACTTGACGCATACAGTTTTAAATTTAATATTCAATTGGAATTATTAAGAATGTCCCTTTTCATTAACTCTTTCCTGTATTTTTTTTGGCTCCACTTTTTTTTCTTCGCTTTAAAGTATTTCAAATGGATTTCACATTAGTTTTGATTACTTTCCTAACGCTTGCTTAAGTACGAAGCGTTGAACTGCAAAAACTTTGAAAACAAAATTGAACTGAAAAAAGGCAAAAGGAGAAAGAAAATGGGGAATGACATAAAGGAAATGTTAGAAAATTATAGGGAAGCAGCAGACTTGCACACAAAAGCGTAAATTGCACTTTCCGCATAAAATGCTAAGACAGCTAAAAGTGCACACACACACACAAACATACACACACACCCACAACTCACCATCTCAACCACACACAGAGCTCAACTTTTGTCCAACACACCAACCACACACACACATTTACACACATTTACACACATGGCTACAACCACGCACCAAACCAATTAAGAAATTAAAAGGCAAGACAAATACAAATACATTCTCAACAATACACACACACTAACACACACAGAGAGCACTATAAATTAGCAGTTGCACACAATCACACATCCAAGCCAACAACAAAAACAATCTCTCTACTCAACACTGGCCACAAAAGTTCACAACACACAAAAGTGCTGAGAAAGTTTGTGCAACAAATTTCGACTTCGTTTTTTGCCATCTTTTCTCTTTTGTTTTTTCTGCATTTCCTTGGTATTCTTTTTTTTTTTTAGTTTTATTTGCTTTTCATGATTTCATTTTGTTTTCTGTGTTTTTTTCTTTGTTTTATTTGCTGCGTAATTTTTTGGGAGTTTTGCTTAAGTTGTTAGCTTGTGTTTTTTTATCTGTTTTTTTTTTTTGTTTTTTTTTTGTATTTTTTGTGAGCAGCACTTTTCAATGCGCATTTGTGGCAACCGCCGTTGGCAGCCAGTTTATGCAAATATTTTTGGGAGTTTTCCACAGCTTTCACAAAATTTCACAGCACTCAAAAGAGCGCAACTGTTAGCTGGGTAATTTTTAAATACTTATCAAGACGCTTTTGTGCGCTGTCTGTCTGTCTGTCTGTAATCCCGCTGGTAATCTAGGTTTAAGTTGAGCACATAATTTAGCCAGCACTCGCGGCATATGGTAAATGGCAAATGGGTTTTTGGGCCAAAACTTTGCCATTGCCCAAGTTGCCAGCAATTACTGAACGGGGGCTTTAAATGCCGCAGATAGGGTTGCAATTAATAAAAAAGATCGCTTAAGTTCAGACTGGAAATTAGCTTTCAATTCCTGTACCTTAACATTTGCATAACTTTAACCAAGTTTCACGTTCAGCAAACTTAAGCAAAAGTTGCTTGTTTTCGGCGCTTACTTTAAATTAGTTGCTCGTATGCAAATAAAACTTTTTGAGCAGAAACTTAAGTCATCCACAATCACACATACTGAGCTCCTTGAATACACTTAGAGAAATAACCACAGCATGCACACCGAACCAATCAATCAAACTTTTCATATATATCATTTCGTACTAACTTATAAGCTACTATTGCCTATTCATAAGCTAAACACACACTTAACGCTTCACTTTACTCAACTCTTTCTTAACGCTTTTCATAACTACTCTTCACACACGCCTTACTCCTGCTCTCTCTCTCTCTCTCTCCACTTAAATACTTAAATACTTAACTTACTCTCTCTCTCTTGCCTGTATGCCATGCTCGAAACTTTTAGCATAGACATAAAGCTCTCAGACAAAGGCCCAAGTAAAAGCTGACACGCAAACAGAAAAAAAAAACATATAAAAAAAAGAAGAAAATTAAACAATTTCTGAATTTCCTTTATTTCGAATTTGATTTAACTAATGTCTTCAATCATTTATTGCATTGAAACCCTCCTCTGTGCCCAGGTGTGCCTGGCAAACGCAATGAGATCTACTACAACTGCTGCCCGGAACCGTATATAGACATCACATTTGCCATTATCATACGCCGACGAACACTATACTATTTTTTTAATCTGATTATACCCTGTGTGCTAATTGCATCGATGGCTCTGCTCGGCTTCACGCTGCCACCGGATTCGGGTGAAAAGCTATCGTTGGGTAAGTAAACCAAAGAACAGACAGTTAACTAATTATGGTTGAATAAATAATTTGAATTTGCACTTATCTAAAACAAATACTTGTGAAATGGCAGCAGCTTGAGACAAAGCTG
Organism: Drosophila lacertosa; assembly: GCA_004143845.1. Lineage (NCBI taxonomy): Eukaryota > Metazoa > Arthropoda > Insecta > Diptera > Drosophilidae > Drosophila > Drosophila lacertosa. Next base: position 147,462 of record SCDZ01000431.1, on the reverse strand, counting down.
CCAAAAGTATTTGCCAAGTACTTTTTTGTGAACAATAATGACAGCCGCCTGCCAGTTGCTCGTTTCTTGTAAAAAACAAAAAACAAAAAACGAAAAACGAAAATAAAAAAAATTACCTCCTCGTTTGTTGATGAGTGCTCGGAGAGCATCCTGACGAGCGCTGAGCCTTGAGCCCGACTGACATCGCACATTAGACATTATTGCCGGGCAGGGCGCCGGGCGATGATGATAATGATCATGATAATGATGATGATGATGATGGGTGTTGATGACGCTGAGGCTGAGGCTGGTAAACAAACTATTGAACTTATAATGTTGCCATGACTGGGCTGTAAAAGCTGGCAACCAGAAATATATATATATATATATATAAGCCTGTGTAAAATTTGAATACCATAAACAGTTACTGATGATGGGCACTTAATAACTTGAAGCTCATCAATTTAAAGTAGTCTTTAAAATAGCATAGCATATACATAAACTTGTGCCTGTACTATTCATGTCCTTTATACATATATCCCATTTAATATCTAGGCGTTACGATTTTGCTCTCGCTGACCGTGTTCCTCAATATGGTTGCCGAGACAATGCCAGCGACCTCGGATGCGGTTCCATTGCTAGGTAAGATTATTTTGTTTACCAACTTATGCTGCTGTTCTTGTTCTTATTCTACATATATTCATACATATATATATATATATAATCCTTGTAATATCCTTATACATATACTCGTTTAATCGCTGTGTCTTCGTTCGACTTTTGCTTTTTGAGTTTTGTGTGTTCTTCTTCTGTTTTCAAGTTGACAACTTCTAGATACATAACTCTAATGTTGATTTTGAGTTACATTCTTCACATATATATTCATATATATTCATGCATTTCTAAAACGATTTTAACTAAATAAAATCCGATGATTTTATAATATTAAAACTTTGACACACAATTTTAAAAAAAAAAACCAATAAAAGCATAAAAATCATCAGCAAATATTTTTTGTGACTTTTCGCACAGTTTCTTTGGCTTCAAAGCCAAATTATTTTGCTAGCCAAAATTGTTTGACTTTAAAGCGACTAAGGAAACTGCGAACTGATGTTAAAGAAACAAAAAGAAAAAAGAAAATTTAATACTGTAGTGAAAGAAAAAATAATTCAAAACTAATTCGCAGGGCATATAAATGATGCAATTCTAATGAAAAACTATACAGAAATTAAAGAAATAATTACTCTCGTTAAACCCAGTTTGGACACAGAAAACACGAGTTGGTTTGATAAAAATGCACACACATATTTGAAAACGAGTTATTTGCACGCTATAATCTTTCTTTTTCGGTTGTGATAACAATTAATTAACAGTTTTTCGTGGCTTGTTTCTTAAAGCTAATTAAAAAGAATACAACAACTATTTAAACACCTTATTATCCAAAAAAAAAAAACCGCTTAAGAAACAAACCACATATATTTAAATTTCAAAAGTTTTCAATTTACAACCAAGCAAAAATCTTTATAACCTCTTTAATAATTATTTTCAAATTAAATTTCAAATTTATGGCAAAATTCCATTTTGTTTAAATCTCAAGTATAATAAATTCAAATATTTAACTCTATTGTTCAACTTAAAACTATCTAATTCAGTTCTTTTGGTGTCTAACTCTATATATATATATATAAGCGTTAAAAGATTAATCCAACTAAAAAAAAAAATTAACTGTGTGTGTTTGAAAAATCAATTTATAATACAACTAAACTAAATGCTAATAACAACGATTTTGCATTTCATTATATATATGAATACTAACTAAAATATTTGTATATATCTCTGCCTCTTTCTTTCTTTCAAAACAATTTGTATACCTCTTGCCAAATAATACTCTAAAAACGAATTCTGAACGAAATATGCTACCCTGAACTATGCTCGACACAACTAACCAAAACCAAAACCAAAAACCAAAAACGAAAAAAAAATATATATATGAAACTAAAAATAACTAAAAACAAATCCAAAACAAAAACCAAACAAAACCATTTGCACACCAACCAACAATCACAATTGAAACACACACACACACAAACGATAAACTATTTTATATATATTTAAATATATATTCATATATATATATATAATGACAACACGCCCAACCAACCAACAGGTACATATTTCAATTGCATAATGTTTATGGTAGCTTCATCCGTTGTGTCAACGATTTTAATATTAAATTATCATCATCGAAATGCTGATACGCACGAAATGTCCGAATGGGTAAGTTTTCAACTGGGTCATTCAACCAAATCAAACCAAAACCAAACCAAACCAAACCAAAACCAACAACTCGTATCCAAATCAACTAACAAAACAACAAAACAACTGCAAAATGCGAACCCATCACTTATCATAGCCTCAAGCAGGACCAGCTAAGTCCGCAGTAGCAGCAGCAGCAGCAACGGGTTCAATTTCCATGGCAGGACCTTCAAGCCAGGACCTGCCATTGAACTTGCGCTCGCCGGCTGCTTGCATAGCATTAGCATTTCTTTCATATGATTTATTGTCGCCACAAAAACTCAACCAGAGACAACTGCATACAAAATATAAATAAATTTATTGTTGAGAAATGCGCTAAAAATAATTTATGTGTTAGTTAGTGAGAAAAGTTGCTTTTGTTTGTTTGTTTGTTAAATTTTTGTGTTTTCTTCGTTCTTGTTGTTACCTTTTTACTTGATTGTTGCTGTCGTTTCAAGTACATTTGCTTTCTGTTTAAGCCACAAACTTTATCAGCCAAATAACAAAGCTTATATATTTGGAGAGATTCCGGCTAAAGCGAATATTATTTTGTATTGTTTGTCAATTCCAAGCGTCAAAAACGTTGTTACTTTTTTTGCTGCCAAAAGAATCAAACATAACTGTTTTATATATACATATATATATATATATAAATATCACATCATAAATGTTCATTCACATATTTCATGAAATTTCTGAGAAGCCTCCAAAAAAAAAAAACAAAACAAATAAATTAAATGCAATTCTTCTAGTTGCTGCACTAAATATTCCTATATATATATACCTATAACAAATATATATATATATATAAACAAAATTTTATATATATATATATATTGTGATTGTTGATTTTTATATGATTGTAATATTATTGTTGTTCTGCCCCGTTTGTTGTTGTTGTTGTAAGCAAAAAAAATAAATTACACAAAGTTTGAGTTGTTGTTTGTTTTCAGTGTTAAGTATATCGTTTTATAATTGCATATGATTTCAAGCCTACTTAGAGGCGCTTGTGCAAGCTGTTTTTTTGTTGTTTTAGAAATTGTACTTAGTCACACAAAATGAAAGCAAACGACAAAAAAAATAAAGAATGTCAGCCGACTTTGACATAATCCCTGTGTGTATGACCCAAAATAAAAAAAAGAAGAAAATAAAAGGAAAATATATAATGAAGAGCGAACGACAAGCAAGCGAAAGAAGCGAAAGCAAAAAAAAAAACACAATGTCGAGCCCCAAATGTGACGGGCGGATGTACAGAGTACGAGTAATGAATGTTGTAACTAAAAAAAAAAAAAAATAACTAGCCAACATGTCTGCAACGACGACGTACTGAATATGTCTACTATAAAATAATTTATGTAATGAAAAATATCGTAATGTTGATGTTGGGCCCATAATTTTTACTAAATATTACTTCCACCTTATTTAAGCAATAAGCCACCACTCTCCACAATTTCTACTTTCTGTACAATCCATCATCCCCCTCCCCCTTAAATCACACACCCAACTTACCTGAAGCCCTTGGCTCGATTTTTCTAGTTGCACAATGCATTTTTTTCCTCGTGCTCCTATTTATTGAATTTTCTTGCCTTTTCTAACAGATGAAAATGCAGCTTAATATATATTTCTGCTGCGGTCACATAATATCTGAAATCTATAAACTATTTCTCTTACTAGTGTAAATAAATTACTATGTGTGTGTGAGTGTGTATTTGTGTGTGCTTTGAATGTTTAATGTGCTTTGAGTTGTTTGTGGGTATTTTTTAAGTGAATGTAATTGTATGAGAAATAAAAAAAATAAAAAAAAATCTGACTAAGCCTTCAAGTTAATATACTAACAATATCATATAATATATATATAAAATATTAATTTAGCTTCAACCTAAATATTTTTTTAAATTTCATGCATATTTTTTTATTGCATATTCAACCGCTTTGAATTCATGTCAAGCGCTTGCCTTTACTATCGAAATTAGAATATCAGAGTCAAGTAAAAATAAACTCGTCTAATGCTGGTATCATGAGCTGGCTCAGTTTTTTATTTGAGCCAATTGAACATGGCCAAGACGTCAAGTGGAAAGCAATTTCTGCACATTATTGCAATTGCATGAAGAGCATAATGGAAAGTTGCGAGTGTGTGTGTGTGTGTGTGTGTGTGCAAGGAGTGTGCACAATACGAAGAACAAGTTGTTGGCTCACAAAAGTGTGGCCCGCTAAACTGAATGCAGCTCAGTGGAAGTCAATTGGCTTTTAAGAAGTCAGTCACATGAAAACTTTTATTTCGCTTGTTTTTTTCTTTGCGCCGCTTAAGAATGTGGACAGGCGTTTGGGCCGACTCAACATGCAATTGAATTTGGAGCAATTGAAGAAAAACCCACGAAAACGAGCACAAAAACTTTCACACACACACACACATATGCACAGTTGGGCTGTGAATGTGGCAGCCAGGCGACAGTTGGCCCAGTTGCAAGAAGTTGTCGTGACACGGGCATGAAAATTGAGTCAATTGGCAACGCAGGTGCATTAGAAATGTGCAGCGCTCGGGGCATGACATGTACAAGGGCTACGCCCCGCCCCCCGCCCCCCGCGCCCCGCCCTTCGCGCTGCTGTGTGATAACAACAAATCAATTTGCACAAAATTTGCACAAAGCCAGCGAGAGTAAAAAAATAAAATAGAAGCTGAACACAGCTGCGGTCTTTTGGGGCAATGCCGCATATCATGGCTACCAATACCCCTGCCCCATCAGACCCCCTCGCTGTGGCAAGCATTGGATCGCATTCAAAACTTTACATTTGGTTTGCATGCCACGTCCTCAAGCGCATTTCCATGTAGCCATCGCTTGTTAGCGCAACCGCCGCCAACGTCAAAGGAGCACAAGACTGGCAAGGAGTAAAGGATGTGGCAACGGGGTTTGACTCGGTGCAGCAGATGTCACTATGTGCGGCTAGGGTTTAAAAAGCAAAGAGAAACGAGACAGACAGAGACAGAGAGAGAGAGAGAAAGAAAAACAATGTTTTGTAGTCACAGAATGAAATGCAGCTTAGCATGACAATCGATTTGGTTTTAGCTGTTTTTCTCTTACCACTGGCGCACATTGAACTTTAATCAAAAGTAAACAACGTTATGGAATATTTAATGAAAGCATTTTCGAGAGGGGTTTCAACAGTAGATTGATTGTTGAGCATACAAAAAATGTTTGTTTGCTTAGTTGAGACTAAAGCAAAGTTTATGCGAGATTTTATTTGGATTTTAGTTATGGGTAAGGCAAAGTTAAAATAAAATAATCGAAAAGTAATAAAACATGTAAACACATTATTAATAATAAAAGTGTGGAATAAAAATAGCCACGATTTATTAAACAATAAACGAATCAATTGGCTGGATGAAATATATACAACCAATCATTAAAATAAAAAATTGAAGAATAATCAACAATAGTTTACAAATAATAGTTGTATAAATTACAAAGGCCAAAATCATTAGTTAGCATCAATTTATATAAACTACAGACATTTGATATTTGAAAGCGCAACCAAAAAAAAAAAAATTTAAAAATAAATTCAAATAAATAACTTAATTAAATGTAAAACTTGTTGCTTTGTTAAAGCGCAGAAATTACCGCAAAACCCAAAAAAACATATTTGTGAGTGTTTTGTGAGTGTGGGGCGATTATTTATAGCTATCAACGAATTGAATGAATGAATGTGTTGAATATGTTGCGAAGGACTTAGAATAGAATAGTGCCAAATCGCTTTACATGTGTGTGGGTGTTTGTGTGTGTGTGTGCGTGCTATTGTTATTATTGTTGTCACTGTTGTTGTTGCTGTTGTTGTTGTCGTTGTCGTTGTTGCTGTGACGTGTTTATTGTAAATCATATATTTTGCATGCATCATAGCTATAAATAAGCGGCAAAGCAACTCGACGATAGGCACCGCACATAAATATTATTATAGCCAAGTGTTATACAAGCACACACAACGTTAACCAACACTACAAAACTGGACTCGCACTAACAAAGAACAGTTCTCTCGATGGGGCTTTAGTTGTAATCAAAATCAAATATAAATCATAATTGTGTGGCATTACGTGTATTTGTTTGTGTGTGTGTGTGTGTGTGTGTCTTTGTCTCTGTTCATGCCAAAGCGCCATAAATCGTTGGCTGCCCAGTTATGTATGCCACATATTTGGTCAGACAGACCGACACACACACACACACACACATACATAGACATAGACACCATGTCGCACAGCTGCTCATCACACGCAAAACTCGTATTACACGCATTTGGAGTCGAGTTCGTTTCTCGCAGTTCGTCTACTAAACATTTCAATTTCCACCTGCTGCCGCCGCCGCCGCCGCCGCCGAACAAATTAGGTACGCATCGTATTTCTATGCTGGCTGCCATGGATATTGCGCATGAGTCGACCGGGACGACCGCTGATATTGGAATTCCCGACAACGCCCTGCTCGGATACCTCGTCCGAGCGCAAGCATCAGATACTATCCGATGTTGAGCTAAAAGAGCGGTACTTATATGCTATACAACACACTATATACCATATATATACTTACCTTATATACAATTTCAATGATCTATCGATATGCTAAATATAATCTCTTTTCCTTCCTAAAACATCTACGCCTTTGAAGCTCCTCGAAGTCGCTGCTGGCCAATGTGCTCGACATTGATGATGATTTTCGGCACAATTGTCGCCCCATGACGCCCGGCGGAACGCTGCCACACAATCCGGCATTCTATCGCACTGTCTATGGGTAACAACAACAACAACAACTACTCTCATACTCAACACACACACACACACACATTCGCACACAATCAGACAATAGCCCCCCACAGGCTTATTTCATTTTAGTGGTTTACCAATAATGCGCCCCCCACCAAAAACCCCTTTTCCGCCTTCTCCGCTCTCGACCATTTTGCAGGCAAGGCGACGACGGCAGCATTGGGCCAATTGGCAGCACACGAATGCCCGATGCGGTCACACATCATACGTGCATCAAATCATCAACAGAATATGAATTAGGTTTAATCTTAAAGGAAATTCGCTTTATTACTGATCAGGTAAGTGCTTTCGTTGTTCAAACTACTCTCGTCTAAATAGAGTATTTAATTAATTCTACTTCACTTTACTCTTGTTTTGAGGTGATTCCATTAGGGAAACAAAAAACAAGTTGCAAATGCATATATAAATATATTTCCTTGCAGAAAAAGTTTTAGTTGTCTTGCCAACTTCTTTCCTTTTTATATTTCACATTTTATTTTTCAAAAAAATTAAAAAAAATTGTGCTTCTGCAAGGATATTTAAACTTCGGCAACCGAAGGCAATTCTTTAATGCGGCTTTTATCATTCATTTTATTTAGAATATTTAAAACCTTTCATTTAATTGCATGCTTAGCTCTAAGTCACAAAAATGTATTTATAAATACTCAAAGAAAAATATTTTATAGAAATTTAGGATTTTGCACAAATCTATATTGCACTTTAATTTAACAATATATATTTACAAAAATTCAGCCTTAGGCTAGTTGCATTTCAAAAATAATTTAGTAAAAACCAACACGAAATTATTTCTCCATCTTTTTCTCTCCAACAACTTTTCCAAAAAAAAAAACAACTTTCTATAAAATGACTATAAAATAATAAAAAATAAACGAAACTTGCTATAAAATGTGAAATTTGTGATTAAATAGCTACGTAAAGACGACGAGGACAATGACATTGCCAATGATTGGAAATTTGCAGCTATGGTCGTTGACAGACTGTGCCTTATCATATTCACAATGTTCACAATATTAGCCACAATAGCTGTACTACTATCAGCACCACATATTATTGTCTCGTAGCCATATGGGCGAGGTGGTTATTGTTATTGGTTTTATTATAAAATCAATTTGTTAATTATTAAATTAATAACGAAACTTTTTAAGTAAATTTAAAAACATTTAACAACCAAAAACAAAAACAAACAAAAAAATAAATAAAATAAAACTAAAAAAAAAACCAACAAAAAAAGAGAAAAAACACTTTAAAAAAAACCATTGACTAAATAATACCAACCAAAAAAAAAACAACAATAATTTAAAAACAAAATGAAAACTCGTTTAAACAAGTCTTTATTAAAAAAATAACAAACAAACCCCAAACACACAAAATAAGACTAAACTAAAATTATTTATACATTTTAAATTCCAAACAAAAGAAATCCTTAAATTTCCACACCAAAAATCACCAGCCAGGAATTTAGTTTCTTCCATTTGATGTATTTAAGACAAAAACTAAAAAAAAAGAAGACAAGAATGAAACGGGTATATTTTCTTTAAAGATTTGTATATTTTACACTTTAGAAGCAATTTTTCATCTCGTCGATGAAAATTTCCAAGTAAACTTCAAAGAAATTGCAGTATTACATTAACATTAAATGAAAAATGTTTCGAAGACTTCGATTGTATACGCTCAATTTGATTTGATAGCATTGAGCTTTATAAAATGGGAAATACATAGTAGAAATTTAATGGATCCAAAGTGGTAGGCGAAACCCAACGTTTTTTTATGCTGGCTCTCCAGCACGATTATTAGATTTAAAGAATCGATTAAAATCGAGAAACCAACTCTTCTTGAGCATATTATTCAAGTCAGTAGCTTTTCCAGATTCCGACTTTTTCTCCAAAGATCAACAATTCCATTGCTTCAAAACAAGAAAACCAAATATATTTATATATATATATATATAATGAAAATATAAGAGACCCCTTTAAAGAATTTGCATGCATCACATAAGATTAGTGTCCCAGAACTTAGAACAAACTGCATTTCTAAACAGAACCAATATGACGACCTACATATCCAAACATTTGTACGTAACAAAAACACTCCTTAACTCCTTTAAATCCTTTTCATTTAAAACTAAACCAGAATAATTTAAATTAACAAAACTTCCCCTTCCCCAAGCTAAATGCAAATAGAAAACCAATAGAATAAACAAAAAAAAAAAAAAAAAAAAAAAAAAAAAAAAAAAAAAAAAAAAAAAAAAAAAAAAAAAAAAAAAAAAAAAAAAAAAAAAAAAACGAGCAGTGTATAAAATAGAAAACAATATCTGAATTTAACATTTCAGAGTTAGTAATGAATTAAATACCAAGCCCAAGGTGTGCACAACAAATGAAATGCCAGCTAAATGCATTGCATCTGAATGTGAACGGCAAAGCAAAACTGATTGAGAATCGAAAATGCCAAATTGTTTAAATTAAATGGTTGCGAGCAATAATATCTGCGTGTTGATGAATTGCATGATTTTTTTTGGTGATGCAAACAATGATCGATCGATCTATTGCCCCTCGGCAAAATCTCGCTCCTTCATTGCATTGAGAACAGCGAATTGTACACAACTTAACAACTTTCGGTATTCTTTTACTATAAAAAAATTCAACTTTTTGACCTTTCATTTCGTACTTTTTGATTTCATTAAAAAACCAAAATAAATAATCAATTAAATACTGAATACTGAAAATTGGTACAACACCAAAATGCATACAAAGTGATTCAACACATATTTACAAACAAAAAAAACCAAAAACAGAATAACGAAAAAAATACCAGAAATACCAATAACAATGAACATCATAGAACACAAAACATGTCCGGTGCATGGCAAATTATGTGCTTTGCTCTAGTATTGCGAGCACAACAACATACACTCCAACAACAACAACAACAAAATCAACAATTACCAAGAGAGAGCTTTATACATACATATATATATATATGTATATATATATATATATATATATATATATATATAAATATATAGAGAGTAAACAAAAGATTCATAACTTCTTCTACATACTCCATTATTAGCTGACGTTTACAAGATTCACAGATCTACGATCTTGCCGTATGTTACTGTCCACAAACTAGCCAAGCACACAATTTCAAAACCAAAAAAAAAATATATATATATAGATAAAACACGATATCAACAACAAAAAGAAATCTTAAAAATTACAACAGCATGTGAATCAGGCGAGAGTCTGCAAAGCTCTCAATTGATGGAAACATGCCTAAAACAGAATTAAACTTAAATATATGTGTTAAAATTTCACAAGTTTAACCATTTACATTTTATAATTTTTAAGTTACAGCAATTCTGCTTCTAATTGTAAATCTTGTGCATTGAAAACAATCAGAATTTTTCTTTGAATATAAAAAATAACAAGCAAAACACAAACAACTACAACAGATAAAAGAAAACCACACCACGATAAGCATTAACCATAAAAGCAAATATATTCATTTGCATAGATAATTAAATAAATAATACAGTTACCAAGAAGAAAGGAAACCAAAAATAAATAATGAATTGTCATACGTTTAAAGTAAGCCTAAAATGGAAATACACAACATAAAAATAAATCATACATATAATTAGGATTCTCTCAAAGGAGCCCAGCACAGATCAAGTAAATACTTAGCAATAGTTTTTCATGAATATTGTGAATAATATAGGAACCGAGTTAAGCAAAAGGGATCGAAAGTTTTGTAACCCCTTTTTATTTTCAATTTTGTATATTTTTTTTTTTATATAGTTTTCATACTAAAGAAACTTTATAAACCGTTTTTATACAATTTATATAAGCAACAAGTACAAGTTTTAAAAACTCTACAAAAAATGTTTTTGGGTTAAATTTATCTTTTTGTTTTTTACAATGCGAAAGCACTTTATTTTGGAATCATTTTTGAAATCGTAGTGTTTTTTAAGAATGTCGAAATTTGTGGGACAGCTTTCGTAAAGTTAAGGCTTAGCTTTTGATAAAAAAAAAAATAAACCCCAAATCTAATCTTTGCGAGATATACATAAAAAGGTGAAAACATGTTTTTTACTTTAATTTTCTATCACAATTTATAGCTGATTTATGATTTGAGTTAAAAATAAAACTGCTATTAAATGGCACAAAAGAATTTCGATCCTAAAACATAAGAATATTACAAATAATAGAAAACAGAATAGCAAACAAGCTGCCAGCATGAAAAATAATAACAATAATTAATTTTAAATATTTTATACATTTTTCATGATTTAAACTCATTTACGTAACAGACTCTAAAGCAGCTGAGTCAATAATTGAGTAAACCAAAATCAACTAAAGGCAGTTGTAAAACAGTTTAATTGAAATTACAGCTTAGCAATCGATAACGGGATTACTTGCAAATCTTATCAATTGACTAACATAGACCGATTACAACTAAAGATAAGCAGTTTTTAAAAATAAAGTCAGCTCAAGCAGCAAATAGATGTAAACTAACACTAAACATAAACATAAAGAAAAAATACAGCCCCAGCTAATTATTAACAAAAAAACGAACCCAGATAAAAAATTATTGAGATTAACTGCACCCGAGAAGTTGAGAACTAGAATGAGAAGCTTAAGCAGGCAGTTCAGGAGTTTAAAACTACATATAAGAAAAGCTAAGAAAAGAAAAACACAAGTAAATACATTTTCTAGTTCATAAAGAAAACAGTTTGGAAAACGTTTCTTTCGTCATACATACATATATGCATATATATATATATAGTATGTATATATACATATACTATATATATAAATATATATATATACATTTCTTTTTTACACTGAAACAAATATATATATATATATATATAAATATATATATATATAAAATTAGCATACATTGTAATAATACAAAAAAAAAAATTTAAAAAAAGCAAATGATGAAACTTTTTCCTAAAAACTAGTTGCATTTAAATGAATTTTAAAAAACATATACATACAGTATATATTTATTAAAACGAAAAACAAGAACAAATGAAAACCATGCTCCTTTCTCTACTAACAAAAACAAAAAAGAAACCAATACATTAATACAACTTAAATATAATACTTAATTAGACATTAATAATAGTCAAAAGTGAAACCAAAAAGAAAAGCTAAAAAAAAAACAAGTCAAGCGAACAAGCAGAAATCGTAAACTAGAAAATATTAAAATTAAATTAATTTTTAAAAATGAGAAAACCAGAAAAACAAAACAAAAAGAAAATGCGCTGATTTTTTATGTCGTTATTAGAAAAAAAAAAAAAAAAAAAAAAAAAAAAAAAAAAAAAAAAAAAAAAAAAAAAAAAAAAAAAAAAAAAAACCAAAAACCAAAATATATAAACTAATTGATTAGAAAAATTGAAATTGGTCATTTTGACCGAATAGTAAAATATAGAAATAATAAAAACAAAAGCAAAAAACATAAATTGAAAAGGCAGAACCCCGACAAAAAACGATTGTAAAATTTTAATTATTATTATTCAATAATAAAAATACAAAAAATCGATTTGACAGAAATACCAAACAAATGGCAAATGGATTATAATCAACAAGTTTTATTGGTAACAAGCCACATTTCATTTTCGCATGAACAATAGGAACAACTCGAAGAAAGGACACCAAGGAATCTAAGGAGCCCAGATTCAGCAGCTCCCATGGAAAGGTAAATCCCGTGACGATAGTTATATAGCTTAAGTTTGTGTAAGAATAACGCAATGTATTATAAACACCGCAGGAGCTGTTAATTGTAAATACTATTATTTAGTTGACTAACATTCATAACATTCATTGCAAGTACACTAATCGCAAATCTGTGCGACGAACTCTAAACATAACATTTTATTAAATTTATTTTTTCATCAACTTAAACAAAACTAAAGATACATTGTAAAAACCAAAACATTAGTCAATTTAGTATTGTAATAATTCAAACATAACAAAAAAAAAAAGAAAAACATAACACAGAGAAGAAAAACACAATACAATATATAGTTCGATATCTATTAAAAGATTTATATTCAAAGTGGTAAAATTTCATATCAGGCCTGATTCTGATTCTGATTCAAAGTAAATTTTACGCAAAAATTCTGATGTCACGCGCAGTTTGTCAACAAAACCAGCTCAATGAAAATTTTAAAACCAAGTCCTTTCTTACAAATAGCTAAAAAAAAAATAATTAACATACTGACAACAATTTCAAATAACGAACAAAAAAAAAAATAGATATTTATATCAAGCAAGCCTAACAAAAAGCGGATGCTGCGTGTATGTATAAAAATAATTTTTAACTATTTTCTTCAATTTATGCTACGTACAAATGTTGACAATCTGTTTAAGTCGAACAATTTTCCTATATCTCTATATATATCCAAAATTTCGGCATGATTTCTCTATATTACTCCCGCTACTTTCTTCCAATTCCACTATCAATTAGAAAACAATACTTGATAAATTCTTGAACTCCCACATTAAAAAAACTAATATATTTATATTTAATATCTCATTACTATGCACTTAGATTTGCTTTAAAAAAACATTTAAAATTGCATGCGGATCAACTCACGTATCCTTAAAATCCTTTCTTAATAAATACTGTTTATTAATTCGAATTAATTATCTTTCCTATGCTTAATGGACTGCAAACATCTGCGAGAAGTGAGTGTATTAAAATAAAGAAAGCTTTGGTTATTGTTTATGAAATAAAAATATACTAACCAATTCTTTAATCATTTCTTATAAAGCTAACGTTTAAGAATCGAGGAAGGAACTTTCGAGAGGATACAAAACACTGAACTAACCTTAAAATATTACTATAATAAACAATTGTAAATTCTAATAAAATATAATTTATAACGTTTTAAATCATATTCGTGTTATTATTTAACTAATAGTTTCTGTCAGGGATTTGAATAACAGTTTTAAATTGAATTTTGTGAATGGGAAGTCACAATCGATAAGGCGCGTTCACAATCGACTATCGCTACTAACTATCGCAAGGATAGTTCGCTTTCAACTCTCTTTTACAGTGCAGCCAACTTCGTGCAGGATCTTTTACGCGCATATCGCATGCGAGTTTCTTTTGCGCTGCGCACAAGCGCAGCCAACTTCAATAGGCTCAGCTGTAAGATACGCCACGAAGTTGGCTGCACTCGTATTAAGGTCCTGCGTGAAGTTGGTCGCGTTGAAGCACCGTTGAAAGCTTTATTATGGACACAAACCCTTGGGAAAACCATAGCGGAAAAATTCACCCAGTATTTTGAAAAAAAACAGTTCAAATTTTTTATTTGGCGCCATCAATTTAAATTTAAGATTATTTTATAACAAACAATTTTTTATATTTATTTTAAATACCGTTCTCTTTCTTTTTAATTAATTTTTTGTTTTTTTTTTTGTGGCTAGAATCCGAATATAGAAAAAGCATTAAGAAGCGTATTGAAAAATTTAAGGAAATAATTTAAATATTTATTGGCACAGCAACAGATTCTTTGAATATTTAATGTATATTTTTTTTAAATATACTATGATTATTTCTATTCATATATATATATATCAGACAAAATTATGTGATTTTGCGAAGCCCACTGATTCTAAATTTAAATGCCACAAAATTCACAATTAGAGAATAAAAATTTATAAGGAAATCCAAATCTGATTACTATTCAAGAATCTTTTATACCGAATGCAAAAATTTACAGCATATTAAAATTTCATTCACTTCTTTTTCAATTAAAATTTAAAGCTTATAATTAAAAGAGTATTATTCGATATGGGTCTAAACCATGGGAATTATTTATTTTATGAAGGACTTCTAACTTCCTTGTCAGCTAGAAATTGATTTCCGTAATATTATTCACCATTCGCTGTAACATTATTTTCTACCTGCAGTCAAGAACTTTTTTATATACATGTATTTTATAGTCTGTGCGTTCTTTGACATACCATAATATAATTATTTCTATTCGTGCATATTTCAATATGACATACATCAAATGTTTTCTCCTGCCTTTACTTTTACTTGCAACTTCTAAAAACATTAACCCCTCGATGTTTACATTTGCACTTTGTTTAAATATGTTGCGATTTTTTCGCACTTGTAACTCAAACAACAGCACCGCACAACACACACACAAACACACGCACAAACACACACCCGGTGCACTTTTGAGTACATGAAGAATGCAAATCATCTGTAATCGGACAACAACAACAACAACAATTGACCATACAAAGTGTTGTTTTTGTGTACCCTGTAATTTAGTAAGAATGGGTTAGATTACAGTTGTGAGTGTTTGTGAAATAGGCAAGGGAGTTTTTAATTGAGCTTATAGAGTATAAAGATTCTTAGACTGCATTGAAAGCAACGTTAAAAATAAATAAACTGATTTAAAGAATTGTTGATAAGTGAAATCAATTATAATTTGAACCTCTGTTAACACTCAAGATCAGTTTATAAACAGTTATTAATAAATAAACAAACATTTCCAAAGACTTATGGCCCTTTGGATTTCAGGGGTATCTGCTTGTCGGGCACACTCAACTAGAACCCGCTGGCTTTTTATTTACCATGGCTTTTTTTTTTTGACCGGGCGTAGAGCGCAAAATTGCATAGCAAACACTCAAAGCAAGAGCAGCAGCAGAGGATGAGAGAAAGAGAGGGTGGAGCAGAGAGAGAGGGAGAAAGAATGAAAGGGTTTTGGATGCGAGTGGCGACCCACGCTGCTGATAATGATTCCAAAAAGTGGGTGTTACGCTGAACAACTCACTCTCCTCACTCCCCTCCCTCCCACTCTCCCTCTCCTCCCTCCATCCCCTATGAGCTGTGCCCGCCGGCCATCTATTGACTGTGTATTTGCTTTTTTCATTGCATACTTTTGTGCGTGTAAAAAATAATATGCACTTTTTTAAAAACCCACACGCACTCACAATAAAAGCGGTTTAAGTTGTACATAAACTATGTACATATTATGTATACATACATAGAGAACACCCAGCCCCACCCCCTCTGCTTGTATTTATTGTAGTTGTTGTTTATGTAAATGGAATTCTATGTACGGCAATACCCACGCACAATTGCACCACACAACAACAACAGCAGCAACAACAACAACAACAATACAAAATGTAACGGGCTTTTGTTGTATATTAAAATTTCCGCCTGTCTTACTGTCAATGCGTGCGCCTCTGGTTGTATCTGTGTGTGTGTGTGTGTGTGTGTCACGTAGGCTAGTGTAAAGTATATAATTAACGGCATTTCACATATGTGCACGGCGAACGGGCAAACGTATCGCGTATATAAGCCACATTGGCAATACGCCCAACTCACCCTACTCCTGTTTGCCGCTGATTACACGGAATACATAAAGTAAATGTCAAAAGCGATACACACACACACACACACGCATACAAACAGTTGTTGTTGTTGTTGTTGTTGTTGCTGCTGATTGAGTTTGAGTTGATGATGAGTGCAACTGGCGACCCCAATGAACCCAAGCCCAAACCCAAACCCAAACCTCAGCAGCCCCAACACCAACACCACCACGCTGTTGTCCACTGTGTGAGCCTACCTCAATATTAGCACACACACACACACGCACACACACACATACGAATGCAGCTGTGTGTCGTTGTCATTGGAGCTATGCACACCCGCTGGCCGCTTCTTTTGTGTGACTCGCGTGTGTGTCTGTATGTGTGTGTGTGTCATCTTAAGCTGCCAATCTTCACTTAAACTACCTCAACCCCTTTCGCACACACACACACACACACACACACACAACTGGCTGTCGCAGCCAGTGGACTGCACAATAAGCACAAATTACGAGTACGCATTTGACTGGATCTTAGCGTGGGATTGTCCAACGTATTCGATTGTCCTCCATGGGGGTCAACGTCGTTGTTCGGTTGTTGTCGTTGTTGTTGTTGTCGATGTTGTTGTTGTTGTTGCTGTTGTTGTTGTTGCTGTTTGATGGCATTTCTTCTCGCACAATTTATGTGAACTTTTAATTTATGCATTTGCTTCAATTTAGGTTCAATTGAAGCGAACAAAAGCTGCTTTAAGACCTGCAACTGCTTTTGTCGAAGAAAGAAAGTTTGGCTCTTGTTAACGCTATTTTTAAATCTGTTTGAAGTAATCTTATAAAGTTTTTTTCCGGGCTTAAGTTGACTAATTTCCTGTTTATTATTTATCAATTTTTTCTCAATAATTTTTTTTTAATCCGTATTAACTGATATTGCTCTAAGATTGACTTTTAAAACCATTTTCGATTCATACCTGATTTTTTCTAGATTTATGTATTATATATAATATATGTCATTTAAGATTTAAATATAAATATCCTAAACGGCTGGAACACTTTTGATTGAGTTTTTTTGTAGATAAGAAGGAAACAAATTAATTAACAAAAATCGGAATCAGATAATTTGTTCACAATAGGTCTCTCCATAACTAAAGAACAAACCTATAAAACACAACTAAAATATGTTTTTATTACAAAAACAATATAAAAAAAAGGTAGAAACGTTAACTAAAAATTAAAAAAAAAATTCTGTTTAAAATATATCAAATTTTTTAATTAAACAATAAAATTAACAATATTATCCAGTATGCCATCAAAAAAGTATTTTTGCACATATTAAAGTGCCAGACGCTAGCATCATTAATACTAAATACCAAATGTGAAAATAAAAAAAAAACTGGGCAATTACATAATTTGGCTAATGGCAGATGAACAAATGCACAAAATGCCCGATGCACGACAAACAACAATAACAACAACAACAAACACATACAAACAACCCACTCACACACACACGCACACACACGCACACAGAGAAACACATTTGTTATACTTATTATATACACTTGATAGGCATATGTAGATACATAAGTTCGTCCTGCTGGCAATTTTACTGTACATAGAAAACTGTACTCGCCACATGGCGTCTAATTATATACAGAAGCTGAGTGAGGGGCCTCTGAAAAATCACTTGAAATCACTGCCCTAAAATAGGCCTCGACGACTTTAACTCCCAGTTTCCTCCTACTCGCCAAGCTCCACATGCAAAATGCATTTTCACAATGCTGCAAAGACATTGGGTCGAGCACTTTTCGGGCCGTTGCAAGTAGGCTTAAGATTTTCTTCGAGTGAACAATGCATGCAGGCAAGACAAAACCAAATATAATGCAACATTTTTGACAAGATGCAACACGCACACACACGCACACACGCACGCACACACACACGCACACAGCTGCAAGATGCGTCTTTGTGTGTTAGTTTACTTTACTCATTTGCAATGTTTTTGGTAGAATGTAAAATTGAATTATTTAAAATTTAATAGAAAATCTTTAGCTTGTCTCAAAACTATATGTATGTAAATGAAAATAAATATTTATATGTATATCAGCAATATGCGTATGCTATATAGACAGACATATATTTATATTTATATATATATATAAAGTGGTAAAGACGTTTGATATGCCCTTACTTTATTTGGCATTTTAAATTATTTTCATTCGCTTTGTCAAATTAGTCTTTTAATATATTTGTTTATTTATATTTATATAGTATGTTAATGAATATGTCTATATATATATTCCAATGCTCCTCTTTTTAAAATATTTTGTAATCTTTATATTTATTTTTAACTAGAAAATTTTATTTATTTTAATAAAACCTTTTTTAAAATATTTTTTAAATATTAAAAAAAAAAAAAAATAACAGAAGAATTTAATGACCATATTTTTAGGGTATTTCAAATTTGCTACTATTATAAAGTAATTGGTTTTTCTAACTGCCACATGTATATACATTTATTAATATATATTTTATACTTCACTTCACACACACACAGATACACTAAAACACACACTGGGCCATCAACATCTTGAGTTGAAGACGGAATCGTCTCGAATCCTCTTTGCTTTCACATAGGCCATGTTATCATTTCAGTAATTGCATTTTTGTGTTTGTCGTTGTTGGTGTTGTTGTTGTTGTTGTGCTTGTTGCACTTTACGGTTTTTGTCTCCAACGTATTCTCTAAGGGGTTATTTTGGTAATTTTCTCAAGAAAACTCAAACCTTACGCAACAGGGCCCATAAATACTTGACCTGGCCTCGCTGTCTCTTCCCGTCTCTTTCTCTCTCTGTCTGTCTCTCTTTTACTCTGCATAGTTTTGAGCAGCTATGTACCTAATTTTGGCTAAAATGCAATACACACTCACATGCCCACATATTTAAATATGTACATATATATGTCTATATATATTTATATATACATATACATATATATATATATATATATATATATTTGTAGCTGAATTGCATTAATAAATATGCACAGCAGGCATTTATTTGGGATACATGCAGGCATGCTTTGTGGTTCAGAATTTAGATTCTATTTTATTATTATTTTTCATTTTTTTCATCTTGTTTTGCTTGTGAAATGTTGTCAGCTTCTTGAGAAAGCCCCAAATGAATGAATGCAGCCTTTTAATTGGACTTTGGCCTACACCTTTTACCGTTTTGCCGCTTTGCTTAGCGTGTGTCTCAGAAATTAAAAGATATGCATTTTCATCAACTTTGATTTACTGCAAAGGATATTTAAAGTGTTTTAGGCAAGCATAAGCCAGAGTATCCCAAGTGCGTTAGCTGATCAGTTGATCAGTCAGAATTTCAGCTTAATGCTATTGAGATTTTTTGATGGTGTAAACATACACAGAAGAACTTAGGAATGCTTATGAAATCAGATCTGATTGAACTGTCCGGATATTATTGATATTATTTCGGTGAAAAGTCATGTCAAAATGGGAAAAAATTTGACTTGTAAACCTCTCAAATTCCATATAATGTACTCCCCCCGAACTTCAAACTCCAATAACTTAACCAAATCTTATCCGATTTATATGATCGAGACCATTTTGTTTACAGTTTGCCCTCTTCTATGATTCTACATTTAAGTTTTCTTACTTTTTTCGATTTTAATTTTTCCGACATTTTTCTGAAAAAAACACTGTACTCCCCCCTGGTGAAATTCCGAAAAAAAAAATTTTCAAAAATTTTAAATCCGCCGAATTCATTTTTAATCGATTGCGGGTACCCAAATTAGTATAAAAATCGACTTTAAAAGTTTTTCTGAGGGGGTCAATTTTTTTGTCAAAAATCATGCAAAAATTGGGAAAAAATTTGACATGTAAAGTTCCCAAATCCATATAAGGTACTCCTCCCAGACTTTGAACTCTTATAACTTTGCCAAAACTGATCCGATTTTCATGTTTGACACCATTTTGTTTATAGTTTGTCCCCTTTTTTGATTCTACATTTAAAATTTCTTAATTTTTTTAACTTTATTTTTTTCGACATTTTTCTGAAAAAAACACTGTACTCCCCCCTGGTGAATTTTCAAACAAAAAAAATTTTGAAAAATTTAGAATCTGCCGAATTTATTTTTAATCGATTGCGGGTACCAAAATTAGTATAAAAAACAACTTCAAAAGTTTTTCTGAGGGGGTCTAATTTTTTGTCAAAAATCATGCAAAAATTGAGAAAAAATTTGACATGTAAAGTTCCTTAACCCAAATAAAGCACTCCTCCCAGTTTTTAAATTTCGATAACTTTGCCAAAACTTAACCGATTTTAACGTTTGAGACCATTTTGCTTATAGCTTTTACTCTCTATTTATTCCACCAGAAGTTCACATATTTATATAATCTTTAATATTGTTTGAAAAATATTTAGAATTGAAAAAAAATGGGTTGCACATAGCAAATATATTTTTTTAAATTAAAGCTGCAATGAATTGGAACAGAAAAATGCAAAGAATATTTCTTATTAACTTTATTGGGTGTTTTAAACCATCTCAATACTTTTCAAATGATTGATCAATTTTGGGGTTAAGGACATTTCATCTTTTATTGCTTATATATATTTGTGAACCTCTTTTCAACACTTTTGATAAGTGGGTGAATACGGGCTATTAACAGTTGTCAATGTCGGTTAAAAGCTTTTAAATTTCCATCAAATTAACGAAAAATTAACAATCAGATCGATGATATCGCATAGTTTTTGAAGCTGAAATGTATTTTGTAATTCTTTGAATGTTGCTGGCAATTACGGCCAAACAAACGAACGGATAAAGAGGTTTACGGGGGGCGTGGCAGAGGCAAGGGGCGGTGTAGGCGCTTGAGGGTAGCGGTGGAGTGGGCCCAGGGAAGTGGGCAGATAATGAGCCCTGGAAGAAGGGTAATATGCCGAAAAAAAAAGAGAGAGGAGAAATTAAGTGTGTGTGTGTGTGTGTTGGTGTGCGTGTGTGTTTGTGTGTGTGTGCAGCTTAACAACACAACATAAATTAACGCATATTTCAGTTGCAATTTAAAAACGCACAAAGCGAATGCAGCTGCAGCGGACAGCGACGTCAACGGCGACGGCGACGTCGACGGCGACGCCAACGTTTCAATTATTTGCTGTTATTGTTGTTGTTGCTATCATTAACATTGTTGTTGTTGTCAAAAGTGCCAGCACAGCGCAATATCGTTTTTTTGTTGTTGTTGTTGTTGTTGTTGTCGCGCCAGCTGCGGAACGCACAAAAAATGAATAAAACAGACAACGCCCCTATGCGGCACACACACACACACACACACACACACACACGCACACCCCCACAGCCCCGTCCAGAATTGCATGTGCTGTAAAAAGCTGTCGCCGCGCCTAAAAGTATGCAACGCATTGGCTGCCTATCTGTCAGGCTGCATCCTGCATCCTGTGGACGCGCGTCCCGCCTCTGCTGCTGCTGCAGCTGCACTTGCTGTACATTATTTACCTCTTCTTCGTTTTTTTGCGAGTGCAGCCTCCGTCGCCGCAGCCGCCGCCGCTGCCGCCGCCGTCGCCGTCGCTGTTTTTTATGGGTTTTATTGTGTGCGTGCGCGAATGAAAAATAAAATGTATAAAAATATATAACGGTACCGCTCCAACAGTCGCCGCACGCACATTGGCCCCGTCGCCTCGTCGTCGTCGTCGTTGGCGTCGTCGGCGGAGCGTCCTCAACCTTTGCGCGCTCGTCAAAAAATGAACAAAACGCAAAAGAGATGCCCAAATGCGAAAATGCGTGCAAGCAAACGGGCCGAAGCGATAGTCCTGGCCCAGGATCAGGGCGCCATATACACATACGCATTGCCCACACACATATTTATTTATACACATATTTACACACACACACATGTATATGTATATGTATATAGAGGTGCACTGATTGCACTGAGCGCATATCGATGGGGCAGCGGGCAGGGCTGGAAAAATAGCATGCAACGAAAAAAAAACAACAGCGAAAAAAAAACCCAAGCGAATACCCTCGGACAGCCGGCGGGGCCAATGGTGCGTATGTGTCACGGCGACAACAACAACAACAACAAGAGCAGCAACAACTGCGGCGACAACAACAACTGGACGCAACAACAAAGTGCAAATAAATTAAAAATGGTTTGAGCCGCCGTTGTGCGCTTTCCTCTTACCAATTGTTGTTGCTGTTGTTGTTAAGCCCCGCAAATATATTGCAAATATATATATATCTATATATATCTATATATATATATATAGATTTTTTTGTGTTTTGCATATTTATTTTTATTTTTCTGTTGTCGCATTTTATTTTTCGGGCGCCTAAAAGCGCACAACATTTTTTAATTGGGTTAGTAATTGAAATTTATCGAACGCTTCCACGCACAGCATACACACACACACACACACACACACACACACACACACAATGCACAATCGACACAGTCCCAAGAGACGCCACAAAAAGCGTCAAATGAATTGAGAACGCATTTGAAAAGTCGAACGGAGGCAAAAAAAAAAGAGTCGAATAGAAACAAAGAAATTGAAACGTTTAAATGAAATAAAAGTATTGGGCATGTCATTTGTAATTAAATAATTAAAAGGATTAAAAAGCCGCAGGTTCCTTTTTGTTTGAGTATTTGATTGCATTTGTTAACTGGAAAGTTTTTCATTAATTGCAGCAAGCCAAAGTATCTGTGAGATATAAATGCAAGATTTACTATGAGATAGAAAAGTATCTTTTAGACAAACAGGAGGTGCCAAAGTATCTTCGAGATACAAGAATGCAACTTATTAGTAACGAAAAGACTTGCAAAAGATTCTTGAAACCTTTTACTATTTTTCAAAACCATTTTCCTGTAAATTTGATTTATTTGCAGTATTGAAATTTTCAGAAAGCATTTGTAATCCTTTTTGGGCATTTAAATATATGAAAACATGTACATAATTATTGCCCTAGAACAGACCATGAAAATTGAAACTGGTTATGCGAAGAGCAAAAGTTCCATCGATTCAAAGGATGTGTGGACTTTTTATTGGTGTCCTTTGGCACAGCAGCAACCAGAAGAAGACAACAAGCAGAAACCAAAACAAGATCAACCCATCTAAAGCTAAGCATTCAAAATGAGTGTGGACCGTTTTTTCACACACACACACACACACACGCACAACAAACTGGACATTATCTTTACCAAAAATAATACAGAAAAAATAACGAAGATATATATAAATCTATTTACACTGCATATGCGGGCCACGGGCAAAGATTGCAAATCAAAGAGACAGCGAACAGCATCTCGAAAGCAACCCCAGCCCAGGGTAAAGGGGTAGGGAAAACTGTCGAGTGACCAGCGGCGAGGAAACTGGTTGACCAAGAAGGGGTTGCTGCATCTTCGGCCGATGGATGCGTGTCAAAGTTCAGCGTCTCCGTTGGCAACGTTGATGCTGTGTCCAGTTTGCCAAACCGGCCTGACGATGGTTTAGAGTCGTTCTTCTCTTCGTTTCTGGGCTGAAATCTGTTGAAATTTTGATGTGAAAGTTCAGTTGATTTTTTTTATATAAAAGTTTCATGTCCTGCCACGGATGCTGAGCGTGAGAAAGTTTTATCCAAAAAAAAAATTCCAAACTTGTTCCATGTTCCCAATGTCCTGCAGATGCTGCCCCTTAGCCGAAACCAGTTGGCGGCCACATCTTGAGCCTGGTCCACACACACACAGCTAGCGATTTATTCATGCTATTTGGCCAGTTGGCTAATTGCTAACCAAATGCCAAGACAACGCCGCTGCCAAACATTAGCACACCAAATGGCCAAAAGGCCGTCCTGCCAGCCGCATTGTTTGCCCCCAAGTCGCTGCACTAATTGTCCTTCAAGGCGCTGGCCAGATTTTGCGGGATTTGCTTACTGCGGCCACTCGTCAATGGTTTGGCCCTATTAGCTTAGCTATTCCATTAGGCGGTACTCGATACTCAGACATGCATTGATTTTTTCACAAGTGACTGCCAATTTCAATGCATAAACGATTAGATGCAGTCCTTAATGAGCTGACAGCAGCTCCTGTTTAGCAGGCAAGTCCTGCGCCCAATTCATTCCACGGTTGGTTGAGGATACATGACACTGATAATCCATTCAAAGGTTTGTTGTTTTAGTTAATTTCTTTTCATATTATTTCAATCAAAGTTTACTTGGATTCAAAAGATAATCCTTATTTGGACATATTATAAATATAATTTCTTATAAAAAACAAAAATATATCTCAAAGCTTAAAGTAAAGAATATATAGAAGATTATTCTGTTGAAAAGCAAGTGCAGAAAATAGAAAATATAGATCATTTTCTTTAAGTACATAAACTTGGACTCAATTATTATATAAAATGTAGTATAATATAATAATAGAAGTAATTTTTTTTCAACATTAAACCATTTCGAATGGATTTATATAAAAGATTGAGATTTTATTAGATTTTATCCATATAATAATTTAGCAAAATAATATTTTTCAATATGTTAATAGCAAATGAATATAAAAATAAAACATAAATAAAGTTTTCTTTACAAAAAATTCTATCAAAGTTACATTTTGCCAGTTACCTTTACCAAAAAGGGCTTTGACCCAATCTTGGTCTTAACTTTGTTGACGTTGATCATAATGATATCTGACCTGTGACATTCTCCAGGCTAAGCTCATCAAAAGCGCTGACCGTTGTGGGATTTTAGCGACCAACTGAAAATGAACGTTACAGAAATTGCCGCCAGTTTTGAGAGATTTCTGTTAAAACGTTACAAAAACCGGTTCAAATTCAATAATTTGGCGGTTCAAACAACAAGATTTTATGCAAAAACATCCTGTTTTGGTTTGTGTCTTTTTCGTTTTTCTTCTTTTATGTTGCGTGCAGCAATTAAGTTGAACTTGGTCCAGTGGACGCTGAGCTGCAGACAGAAGTCACATCAACAGAGGCAACGGATGCTCGCAGTGGGACAGTGACGACCAATCAGCAGTCCTGAATACTGGCTTCATAAATTCCAGCACACACACACACACACAAAGCACAATCACAACAAATAGCTAACCCTTATGCAGATAAACCAACAACCGCAACTCACCCCAACCGATAAAAAGGCAGAGTCTCAGCCCAGAAAGCCCTTTTGAAAAAATATGTTGCATACTTTTGAGTGCACGAAATAATACCAAATGAAGAAATATAAGCTGGTCTATTGTTTTAGTACGAATAAAAATAAATATATATAAAACTTTTTATTAATAAATGCTTTTAAATGAAATTATAATAAATAGAACAAAGAGGACTCTATAATTATAAAGAAACGATACTAGGAATACGCTCAAAAGAAGAAATATAAGCTGGTCTGTTGTTTTAATATAAAATAAAATAAAAGTAAATACATGGAAAGCAAAATTAATTAATGCAACTTGATCTTTTTTTTTACAACTTTTTGGTATAACATTTTCAAGGAACGATGGTTTTTTAATTATATAGAAGGCTTCAAAAATGTTTGTTTAACTAAACTCAGATGAAAACTAGAGCATTTATTATAATAATAAGGTTTTAAGTAACAACATTACAAAAACACATATACCTTAAACTATATTATAAATATGTTCCGTATTTTATTTAAGACCACTATCAAAACCCAATTTAATTGGCCAACTTTCTCTCGAAAAGTAATACTTTGTTTTCTGTTTCAATAAAAAGTTTATGAAAGTTCTATCATAATTGCATACTTTATGCTTTATGTAGTTGCCCCAACATATTCATTAGCCATTAAAATTCCTCAACTTTTTTCTGTGTGTTTGGCGCAACATGTGCCACATTTGCCGGCGCCAAAACAAAAGCAGGGCCAAAACAAAACAAAACACAACAAAATAACGCATACTTCAAGGCGAAAAGGAGCAACAGGCGTGCCAGCGAGGGGCAGAGTGGGAGGCAGGGCGGGTGGCAACTAAGTGCCCCCAAAACATGTCTGAGCAAAATGAGCGTAAAACGAAGCCGAAATTTGAGTGCCGCCAAAAAGTATGCTACGAAAAATGCAAAACATGCGTGGCCAAAGCAACAGAAAGAGAGAGAGAGAGATAAAAATAGAGAGTGAGAGGGAGTGGGTTAACGGAAGTTAAGAGGGTTGGTTTTCTTAAAAAGCGCAAAAAAGACACTTCCCAATTGAGGCCTTCACTGGGTTGGTCGGCCAACAATTGCGCAATTATTGAGGTAGGCAAGGGTAAAAGGGTATCTATGCCCTGTATGACAATGTTTGTAGATGCTGTAGATAGTTACCCCCTGTTTGCCGTTGGGCTGTCTGCAGCCTTCATTAACTTGACTTGGGCAGTTCAAAGATGAGCGGTCAAGCAATCCGAACCAGTTTGATCAGCCTGTCGGCGACTGAACTGAAACTCAGCATCCTTTTTGGCAAAATGTGTGTCCTTCGGGCCCAAAGCTGATCAGTTGAGTTTGAACTTTCATTTCGGTCGCGTCGCGTTTAGCGTTGGGCTTTGTTATTGTTGCTGTTAAAGTTTGGGTGTTTTTATTATTCGTTAATGCGGGATTTCTGTTAATTTTTCGTTACAAAATTGACAATTGTTTTCGTTGCCGATTTCTGTTGAACTGTTTTTAAATTATTCCCGTTGCACGTTGCGTCAAATAATCAAATAATCGATATTAAATGTGAGTGAAAAGTGCGAGAGTTTAAGGTTTAAAAAAACAATATCAATTGAAACTGAATTCAGATTTTCAGAAGTGAACTTAAATAAATAAAACTGAAGATTGATATAATTAAAAAAAAAAAAACTCCATCTGAATATTTTCACACCTCTTTCCTTACAGCATCCCCCAATGAAATCCCCCATCACGAAGAATAGTTTTCAGCCTAGCAAAGCCTTCTAAAAAAAAGAAAAATTACCCAAAATCCATTCAAAATTTATTTAAGCAATCAATGCGCTCGTTTATCGCTTGGCCTTTGTCCTGATCGAGAGTCCTTTTGAGCAAAAGCGTTCAGTTTAAATCAGCGTAAGTCCCATGGATCAGTCCAATGGCAATCGTAAGCACAGTCTCGATCAGGCTCTGTCCAGGGAGTCCTCGTCGCTCGTCCTGGCCGAGAGTTGCGGCAGTAAGCGCAAACTCTATGCCATAGACGAGCGCGAGGAGCGCAGGACGAGACCTGAGACGGAAACGGAAACGGAAAGGGAGACGGAGACGGAGACTGAGACTGCTTACGATGCCGATGTGGATGAGCTGGAGCAGAATGTCGGCTGCCCGCGATCGCTGAGCAAAATGTCCGGCGAACGCGAGGTAATCTACGAACTGTTCCAGCCCTGGGCACTGAAAACCTACGGCGATCAGGCCAAGACCAAGACGATAACGTTGCGCAAGAAGGGGCGCATTCTAAAGGCGCTCGAGGGCAAGGAGCACAGTCGCCCCGACAGCTCCAAGTTTCGCTTCTGGGTGAAGACAAAGGGTGAGTCGAGGAGTCGCAGCAACCAATAGAGATTTCTCTAAATCCAACATTCTTTGGATTTGTTTTGGCAGGTTTCACGACCAAGCGACCCGACGGCTTTGAGGAGGCGCCCGGCAGTCGACGTCGCTGCCAGCCGCTGCCCAACACGGCGGTCCTCTCGGACAATCCCGGCGCCGTCGATCTATTCGCCGCCTCGAAGAGCAAAGATTTCGGCCGTCGCATTTACCGCAAGGTCGCCTGCGTCGAGGAATTCTTCGACATCATCTACAATGTGCACATGGAGCTGGGCGGACGCAGCGGCATGCACGCGGGCCAGAAGCGCACCTATCGCATTGTGAGTTAAATACCGTATGATCTCAATCCAAGTGAATATGGCAAAATAAATAAAAATATTTATTTTATTTAATTTTTCTTATTTAGTATTAATTTGGTGTCTGTTATATGCAGCACAATAAACACATTTCTTAACAAATTATTAATTATATTAGGGATAGATTGAACTGTAGTGTAAAAAAAAAAATAAATAAATATTTACTAAATAATAATTAAATAAAAATAAATATTTACTTTATTTTTATTTTTTTAATTATTATTTGCTATCTGTTCCATGCAGAACAATTAACACATTTTTTAACAATTATTGCTGACGGAATGGTTTGAGTTTCTGAGAGCCTGTAAAAAAATATATATATATTATTATTTTTTATTTTTATTTGCTAAAAAAAAATAAAGTTTTAAGTGTTTTTATATGTTTAAAGTGTTTTTAGGCCATTTATTTTTTTGATTAAGCAATCTTACCTATGCTTGATTAATTATTTCTTACTTTTCTCTATTTCCTCTCCCCAGATAACTGAAACCTATGCATTTCTGCCCCGCGAAGCTGTCACCCGCTTTCTGACCATCTGTCCCGAGTGCAAGAAGAATCTGCGACCGTCGTCGCCATCGGCCGCCTCCAAAGAGGATCTGGCCGGCAACGAGAGCTCCTCGGAGGTGGAAACCTACCTCAACTACTCCTCGCACACGGAGAGCTCCCTGGAGGCGGGTCCGACGGCCAAGCGACGTCGCCACTCGAGCGCCGATCTTAAGGCGACCGTCGCCAGTGTCCTGCAGCTGGCGGATGCGCCTTCCGCCGCCAGTCCCCAAATTCCTGTGGCCATGCCACAGAGCGCTGAGGCAGCGAGCGCCGCGGCGCCAACGGTCAGCGTGCCCCAGCTACGAGTCAAGCCACAGTTGCAACGTCCGCTTAGTCCGCCGCCGCCGTCGCAGCTGCCGCCGCAGTCGCCGTCGCTGCCCGGCACTGCGATCGAGCTGCAGCTGCTGAAGTCGCAGGATAATCTGGTGCGCTATTACGATTTCATGCGGCGCTTCTATGCCGGCGGCTCGCTGCTGGCCCAGCCTAGCCAGGTTCTAGCGCCGCCGCTCTACGGCAGCAGCCTGCTCCAGACCCTCAGCTATCCGCAGCCGGCCGCCAAGTCGCTGCCCAAAGCCGCCTCCCCCGGCAACCAACAGTCCGCTAAGACCTCTCCCCGGGCACGCTCACCGTCCGCCGTCGTCGCCGCCGCCGTCGCCGCCGCCACCCCCGCACCCCAAACCCCTATCAATCTAATAAAGCCTCCCTTTTGCAGCGCCAACGGGCAGCCAGCGTCGACTTCAACGCCAGTCGCTGCGGTCGCTGCCACCGCTCCGCTCAAGCTCGAGCTGCCCAGTCCGCCCAAGCCGCTGGCCGCCGAGCTGCGCATACCGCAGCTGCTGCTGCGCGGCGCGGCACCGTTAGACCAGCTGCCGCTGCCGCTGCCGCCGCTGCCGCTGCCGCCGCTTGACTTGGAGCGCTTGAAGCCCATAACGTCCACGTATTTGCAGCTGACGCGCAGCATGGGACTCAGCGACGAGGATGCGCTGCGCTTCGATAACCTGGTGAGTAAAGACTTTAAATATACCCTGTAAATGTATAAGATAGGGATGCCCAACTGCTCACAAGCTAAACAGCTATTGAAAAAATTCTTATCATAATCATTTAAAACAAACAATTAATTAAATAATTTACCAAAAAGTTTACAAATTGTCTTAATATTTATATATTTTTTTTATAAAACTGTTCCCAATCCAAATCAATATAGTACATACACATATGAAGTATACAGTTGATATACACATATATTTATATATGTGCCAACTAACTGCCATACAAAATTAATATTAATAACAATATTAATGGCAATTTGAACTTCAATATTTCTGAAATACTTTTTATATGATCTCTTTATTAGGAAAAATATAAATATATTATTAAGAACTCGTTTAAAAAAATATTTAAATATAATAAATATTTTATTTATATATTATTATTATTATTATTATAAATATATTCGCCATCTTTATTGTTCACAATTTTATTATTATTAAAGCTAAGTTTCCATTTTTTCACACTTTTTATTCGCTTATCATGAAAATTTCGCATTTATCGCATTTATTATTGAAAAAAAAACGCTGCAATTTAATTTTTATTCTACACAAAATTCAATTTGCACGTTTTTTAATAGTTTCTTAAATTTTTGTTAAATTCTCATGCCTTTGGGCATTTCAATATTTAATTAATAACAAACAAATTCAAATTTATTTATATATACATACATATATATAATGTTTTTCTCATTGTTGCGACCAAAACAATGCAATATGCAAAATTAAACAAAATAAAATATGCAAACGAATTTGATAATATTTATGCCCTTTGTAATAGTGCGGTATAATTTTAGTAGTTTTTTTTTTTATACCTGCTTTGTTGATATATGCGAGTGCGTTTAAAAAGTACTCGTAGGCAAAGCTTTTTAATAAATTGAACGCCCTTAAATTTTTTATTGTGTAACCTTGCAGAGAGTTCTTTAAAATGTATTAAAATTATTAAATTATATTCTACCAACGAGAATTATACAGACAGCCTTAAATACGAGCTAAGTCTGTTTGCTTTGTCCGCTCTGTCTGTTTATCCGGTCTACCCAACGCCACAATATATAGCCGTTTGAGGTGAGTGAGTTTATCAAGAGAGAGGACATTGTGGATGCTCTGAGCGTTGAGGTATTTGACCACTTTTCTGTTCTCCTTTTAAATGTGTGGATCGCACTCACTCAGCCTCCGATCTCGTTGAGTTATTTATCCAACAGAGAGCGCACGTACAGAGAGCAGCCAATGTGGATTCTCTGCCCTATGATTGAGCTGTGTTAGTTTGAATAGCTTTGCTCTCTGTGCATATTTGAGTGACTCGCGCTGTTTATGTTAAAGAGCTTGTGAATGTGTAAAAGATTATAAGAGATATAGTAAAAATTAGCTAATGCAAGGGCGCAAAAATCTTCGGCAGCTTCGAAGATAATCAATTTTTACATACTATTCAATATTTACAAAATTTATTATCTAAGCACCTTTTTATTGTTATCCACATTCGTTCAACTACAAATTTTTAAACTAATATAGTTTCTTTTTTCTCTGACATGCTTGGCTTGTAAATCTAACGCATCTATCGCAATGTAAATGAGCTTATGAGAGAGACAAAACTATGCTACAACAAAACAAAAAACAACCACCACAACTGCTACAACAACAACAACATTTTTCGGCCACAACAAATGCGTTCGCTTCGCGCGTCGCACAAAATTTGCAATAGTTTTTTTTACTATTTATTATTATTTAATTTTATTCGCTTTTTTTTATGGAATTCAAATTGAATTTCTATCTATTTATTTTTTGTGTTCTTTATGCTTTTTGTTTTATTTTAATGATATTTGATCTCTTAATGCTTGAATTATTTGCTGCAATTTATGTTTAAACTTTAATAACGCTGTTAACATGCTTAATGCAATGCTTTTGTAATATTATTATTATTATGTTTTTTTTTTCTAGTATTTTAATGTTATTTTTGTTGAGTTGCATTTTATTTGATTTGATTTTCTTTACCCTCTTTTTTTATTTATTTTCCAGCTTGGTTATTAGCGGGCTTGCGCTACAATAAAAAAATACAGTTGTAATAAATTAGTTAAACAGAAAAATTAATGCTTTTTTTTCGGTAACCAACATATTTTTCCTCTTGCATTTATCACAAAAAAAAGAGGAGAAATGTGTGTTAAATTAGAATGCTTTTTTAAATTTAAATTATATGCGCGTAGCTAATTGATAAAAAAAATCGCTTAATTGTTGCATACTTTTAGGCTCTGACTTTTCCAGCTGTGGTGAGTACAACTTTAAGTATTATTAAACTTATATATATACTATTTAGTATGTCATTAAATTAATGCACATAAGATGATAATTCCTTTTCCATATTTTTTTTTATGTTAAATTAAACTGTGTTATATTTTAAACATTTAATTAATTTTTTTTTTTCTATTCTAATTGTATACTTAATTTACAAAGGGTTTATCGTATAAATCTGGTTATAACAGAGATAAAGATGGGTTGGAAATGCCGCCAGTACAGGGTATCTCCACGTCCAGCACTTATTGTCAACTCATTCTCCACTGTTTATATTGCTGTCTCTTCAATATAATCTTTTGGGCTTAACCCGCGCTGATAAGCATTTCTATATGAACAACTATATATTTTATTATAATATATATTTTTGTTTCTTTTTTTATTTAATGTATTTTTCCATTTACATATATACAAACAAACGAATTGACTTAGCTTAGTTTTTTAATTTTCGCACTTTATTTGGTTGGCTGTCCTTGAGCTTGACCCAGATTATCCTCTCCTTTGACGCTGCTCAGCACAAATCTGATGCTCAAAACGCGTCCATTCTGATCGATAATCGTTTTGATCAACTCGCCGTTCTGGGCCTCAATATCCTCCGGTCGCAGCTGCACCTGCGCCAAATAGTTCTCGATCGAACGATCGCGCTGCGCAAATTGCGGCAGCTGTGGCAAGTGTGGAAACTGTGCAACAGGTGGCGCTGCAGCCGCTGCTGGCGTTTGATTGACGCGCACCTTTGTGCTGATCACGCTGCCGTCCGGCGCATAATGCGTGTGCACAATATCCTTGCCCTGCTCCTGCGCATTGCGCACATCCTCGTCGGTGATGCCGCCGCGCGTCAACAAGTCCCGCAGCGACGGCGCCAGCTCGGCGATCCTGGGCGGAGCGGCGCCGCTGAAGCTGCCACTGTAGCTGGTCAGGCGCGTGCGCGTCGTGGGCTGTGCGTCCAGCTGGGTGCTCACTGTGGATGGCTGCGTGGGCAACAGTGGCGCCGTGGACACAGGCAGTGGCCACTGTCCGCCACTGGGAATGGGCTGAGCCCAGCCGGGCAAAGGTTGAGTTTCAGTTGCCGCTGGAATTGTGCCAATGAAGGGATTCTTGTGCCAGGGCAGCGGCGCGGGCTCCGGCTGCCAGCTGGCGGGCAAGGGACTCGTCACCCATCTGGTGAACACCGGACTCTGATACGTTCTCGTATGCGTTGTCAGCGTGCGTCCTTGATCGTCCTTCTCCGTTTTGGTCGAGGTCTGCGGCGTGATTCCCGCCGGCGGTGAAAAGCTGGGCCAGCTGTCGCTGGGTCCGCTGTAGCTGTGTATGGTCGTGGTCACCCTGTTGCCCTGATCGTCCAGCTCGGTTTTCGTCGACGTTTGCGGCGTCACGCCCGCCGGAAAACTGAAGCTGGGCCAATCGAGCGGACGCGGCAAACTTGGCCAATAGTTCGGCACAAAGCTGCGTCGATTGTCCGGGTTGGACCCGACATATTCCCAGTCACTGTGCGGATTCGTTGGCTCCGCCTCCAACAAGGTGCTGGCGGTGCTAGTGGTGCTGGTGGTGGTGGTGCTGCTGGTGCTGCTGGTGGTGCTTGGTTCTGTGGTGGTGGAGATTGGCGGCTGCTCCGCCTTGACAGAGGTCTGTACGATGTCCAGGCAATCGGGCGTCAGCTCGTAGGTCGTCTCGAAGAGCTGACCCAGTTCGTCGGACTTGCTGGTGATCACCGGCTGCTTGTTCCGCCAGAGTTCGCTCAGAACCGCCGCCTCGATACCCAGTGAAATGGCGCGTCGGGTCAGCTCGACGCTGGGTCCATTATCGCAGCTCGTTGCGCTGCTCGACTAGGATATAAAAAAAATATATTATTGGTAGAGATGACGTCATGAACGTTGACAAACTGACCTACCTCCAAAAGCAGCAGCAGGCAAAAGCTGAGGCAGCTCAGCAAATAATTCGCACTTTTCATTCCGTTCAATCGCAATGTTCAAACCAAACTGAGTTCCCCCAACCAACGGACGGGCTTCTAAATAGACTTTCCTAAACCCAAATAACACTTAGTGCAAAGTATATAAATGCCATATGTATATAGAATAGATGTTTGTAGAATTTACTAGAGGTTATCGCTTAGTTGATTAGCAAGCTGATTGGAAGAAAACTTTTTTAAAAAAATTCAAACCAAATATATATAAAATATGATAACTATATGTATGTATATATATATATGTACTATATTATTATTTCTTAGAAATTAAATGTAATTATTTAATTTAAATACTTCAAAGAAGACTTAAGTCTTAGCGGCTTAAATCTCTCACATCAATTATCATCATTTTAATTGTTTAAAGGTCTAAGGCTAAAAGTTGTCAGCAACATTTTAAAAATATTAAATAATATGCATTATTATTATTTATTATTTAATTTATTTGAAATGTTTTATAACATGCAGTATTTTATTTTTTTATATATTTTTATTTCTCTTTTTCTCTCTTTTTTTAAATAAGATTTTGACTACTATAAAAAACAATATTCAACAGAAACAAACTCAGTTTAATTAACAAATGAATGCTATATATTTATATATATTATATGTATTTTTATATATTTCCGCAGTTGTATTTAATCTGTTACCCCATGGAAGATATGAGTTTATTTTGCGTTTGTTTTTTAGTCTGAACCTTTGCATTGTTTTATTCCCTTGACCCTATATGTGCTGTTGACACATTCAAATTGCTTGACGAGCCGTTCAAAAGCTATAACATTTCACCATCCACTTTATGCACATATTAAACAAACACAAAATATTTTTATATATATGTGTGTATAGAATAAATAGTTTGGGAAAAAAGCATTGTTGGTGCAAATAGCAGCTCATTGATTGACCTGGCGAGCATCACAATAAAGCCAAATATAAATATATATATAAATATAAATAAATGGCCAGTTAATAAACAATTCAAGAGCACAACGAAATCTAAATACCCTGCAAAATAAAAGGAAGATAGTTAAGCGATAAAATGGCGATACCAATAGTTGTCTAATAGCTTCTCTCCATTAGTTAACTCAAGTCAAACAATCAAATCAATCTCCTGAATTTCCCGTACAACAAATATAAGTCTCATATTTTTATGAGCGACAAAATAAATATGGAAAAAAAATTGTATTAAAGTTTCGTCCCTTTCGCATGTGTGAGGGTTAGAAGCTTACCCCTAAGTCCTGGCCCGAAAGGGATATTGAAGATGTTGTCTCTGTCGCAAGCGAAGGGAAGGACTAGATGGTGTCCTGGTCCACCAA
This sequence comes from Drosophila lacertosa, assembly GCA_004143845.1. Lineage (NCBI taxonomy): Eukaryota > Metazoa > Arthropoda > Insecta > Diptera > Drosophilidae > Drosophila > Drosophila lacertosa. The sequence goes on along the minus strand of SCDZ01000431.1, from coordinate 112,030 downwards.
AAAATGAATAGGAAAAGGGTGTAGTGGGGGAGGGGGTGGGGGAAGGGGAGGGGGAAGGGGTGGTGGTTAGCGGGAACAGGCAGGATTTACGCTAAAAAGACGCCATAAAGTTTGAATGGCGGCACAGGCTGCAAAAAAAAATACAAAAACTGCGATTGAAATGCAGTTGCGTGACTAGAAAATACCCTGCAAAAAAAGTAAGAATTGAAATATAAAAGAGTTGTGTTAACTTAAAAGAAAAAATAGAGAATTAAAGATTGTTTTAATTCTCTTAGATAATACTACTATTAACAATAATATTAATATTTCAAATAGAGATTGTTTAAATCTGTCCAGCTTCGTAGAAATCTTTTTTGTTGTTGCCGATCATTATTTTACATATATATTCCTATAAGGACCTTGTTGGAAACATAAACTTGAACACACCCTCAGTGGACATCCTTTGGAATGGGTGCAGGGTATGGTAAAAGGGACCGAAATTGGAATTTGATAGACGCCTGGGCGCTCGGTCTGTGACTCGTCCTTCGATTGTCCTCGCTGCTGGCAAAGTTCAGAGGCCGTTGCACGGCACAAGAAGACAGGGTCAACGGGGGGGGGGTGAAGGGGGAGATGCATGCGCCAAGTATTGACGACTTTTTAAAAGGGTCGAGTGACGTCGTCGCCGTTAAGGACGGAACAATGTGTGGGATGTGATGGAAAAATATATACGGGAAGAGTAAAGAGAGGGGGAGGGGGAAGGGGAAGGGGGGCAAAGGTCTGCGTTGGCGCGTGTAATAAACCAAGCGATTTTAACGCCCATCCCACACATTGTTCCGTCCTTAACGGCGACGACGTCACTCGACCCTTTTAAAAAGTCGTCAATACTTGGCGCATGCATCTCCCCCTTCACCCCCCCCCCCCCCCCCCCCCCCCCCCCCCCCCCCCCCCCCCCCCTCCCCCTCCACCGTCGCCAGTGCTGTTGGCGTCACGTCTGGCGCCACCTAGCGACCGTTGCACGAGTGTCCCAGCCGAAAAAAAAAATGCCAGAATGAAGGAAAGAAAGGAAATGGTACGGTGAGCACCTCTAAACGTGGACAGCACACCTTTACACACACACACACACACACACACACAACCAGTTGACCGTGTGTGTGTGTGCTTTTTTCTGCCTGACTGGGAAGGGTATTTGAGGGGGGAGGTTTAGCTTACCCAATGTGCCGTTTGTTTGCGCAAATCGCTTCTCTTCTATTTTTTGTTTGCCTTTTGCCATTTTATCTGTCTCGTTCATAGACATTGTCTGTGGCCCGGCCAAAATGGCCAGCACCCATTTACCGCTATTTTCTTCATCCTTTTTTTTATGGCCACAAGTGCCACATGAGCTGAAATTAAAGTACATCCAATATGCAATGTGTATTAGCCATAATAGAAATGAAGAGTCTGATAACAATATATCTTAATAAAGCCAAAGGAGCGAGGGAAACTGAAGAGAGAAAATGCAGGGTATTTTTGCCAGCGAAAGAAAAATCAAATCTACTTCTATTAAAAAACATTTTTCATTCAAATCAAAATTGATTTCCGTTCTAACACACAAAAAATGTCCTTTAATGAGTTGTTTTATTAAAAATGTTTTTGCTGCTTAAAAGAAATTCAAGAGTCTCGAAGAAAGTAAAGAAAACTTATCAAAAATAAAAGAATTACTTGGTTCCTTTGGCGCAGGAGTTGGGACAAGGATCCGGCACGCACCCTTAGAAGTTGAAGGCGCAACAACAAAGCGACAAATGGAGCTTTGGGTGCTACAGCCACACCCCTCCCCACTCTCCGCCCCCTCCCCCTTTCAGCATTGACCGCGTCTGGGGGGGCTGGGCATGTCAGTCAGACTCTGAAGGCCGGAGCAGAGTTTTAGGACCGTCGGAACATGGGTCGGGCACTTCTTCATTAATTTTCATGGCGGCACAAGAACAATGCCCGGAACGAACCCCAGACCCGCAGCCCCATTCCCGGTTCCCGGTTCCCTGTTGCCTGTTCCCCGCTCCCCGTTTGGTCCTTCGGCCCCTTCCTCCTGCTTTGCTACGCTCAATGCTCCAATATGAAAACGTAGAAAACAGAAATGATGAAAAAAACAGGGGCACTGAAAAAAATATTTACCTAAATTAAAGTCAAAGTGAAATAGAATTGATTACATTTTTTTTAATATTTATTGATTGCAGACCAATCTTAAAAACCAATATAAACATATTTATTTTATAATTTTCATATATTTATTTATTTGATTATTTAATTTTTTTAAATATAATATGTTATATATTTACTTATATTGTATTTAATAATATTTAATACAATATAAGTAAGTATATAATAGGAAATATTTTATAATATTAAATAATTAATTTTAAATATATTTTTATAAGTTTTTAACATATTTTTCTAATCAAAATTATTTTTCATGAATGAGTGAAAACTTATAATATTTTTAAAAAAATTATTGAAAAACACATTCATTGTTTGAAAATAACTCAAATTGACAGCGTTAATTAATTCTGAGGATTAAGAAAGTTAAATCAGCTATTGAGTAAACTTTTTCGCGCAGTGTAACGAAAAGTTACTTCTGCTGCCAAGTTGTGGGTGTGTTTTGTGCAAATGAGTGGAGTAAAGTGGCGTGGAGCAAACGGGGTGGTTGCTTAGGGGAGGGGGAAGGGGGGGGGGGGGGAGGGGGAGCTGCTTCTGTTGGTGGCTGGGGTGTTTGATGGGGCGCAGTCCGTCGAGCTCTGCCTCCCAGACTGTGTGTGTGTGTGAGTTTGTGTGAGTTTGTGTGTGGGTTGATTACTTTCTGTTTTAGGTGCCTGTCCGTCCACGCCCCTTCCGGTCCGCCCCGCTTTGGGCCACAGTCCGAACGGCGTTTTCAGGGCGAACGCATTTTTATGTTTGCTCGCCTGGCTAGCGGTCCTTATTTTTTATCGCCAGCACAGGATGCGAAGCCCTTTTTTTTTGTAGCCACCCAAAACGCCGCCCCATTCCCCCCACTTCGTTAGTACGAACGACTCGCAGAGACAATTGTCCACTGAGCTCATTGAAGGGGGGGTGGGGGGCGGGTCGGGGAGATTTGTTGAAATTGCAATTTTTGCGCAGAAGAAAAAGCCAAGAAAACGTCTTGGCAACTGTTTGACAGGCGAGCTCCACTGAATGCTCTAATGAATTTCCGTCCAGGCAACTGGGCAACAACCCTCAAAAGAAGAAAGTACCAAAGTGAAAAACAAAACAGAAAAAACAATTAAAGTGTACCCCCCCCCCCCCCCTAACCTCAACCCCTGCCACCCAATCACGACTTGTCGATTGTGCGAAGCCCTCTCTCTTTACTTTTTTCTAGTTACCCTTTTTTTACTCTAATTGTTGAGCCTGTATTTTTTTTCATTCGCCTTTGTATTCTTTTCTTTGCTTGCTCCCTTCGCTTAATTGTGTGCCCGGCTCGTTTCCCTTTTGGATATCTGTCCTTCATTTTTTTGTTTCTATTTTGGTTTGAGTGCAATTTTCACTTGCTTTTAATTTGTCAATTTGGTGCGTGCTGTTTTTTTTTTACATTTCTTTTGCTGAGGAATTGTCTTGTTGGTTTTCCTTTTTTTGATTTTTTTTTTTTGTGTTTGCTGATGAGCTCTAAAAGTTGCCAAACAAGGTGGCAATTACTTATTTTGGCTTTGCAGCGACTTGCGTTTTAATTACTTGCGCGGGTTTGGCAGCGATTTACATTGAAGTTAACACATTTGCTTGGTTTTCTGGTTTTACGCTTTTCCGGAGGTTTTCCTAAGTGTTGCACATTAATTGGGGTTGAAATTGAAAGTATTTCGAGAATAAGAAAAATGGATATTGCAGTCAAAGCCTACAAATTAGCTTTAGCTTTTTTTAAAATAAAAGTATGACTGCTTTCTAAGCAAACCCAAAAGAAAGCCTAAAGTTTTTTAAGCCTCTCTTCACGTAACACTCAATACTGTTGTATGTAGATCACTTAAGTTCTCTTTTTATTGAGTACTTTTATTTGTCTTAACTATTTTGAGTGTAAGTCTGTATATTATCCCCTCTCTCTGCTTACACTCAAGAGTGTGATATATGGATCACAACGGATAATTTTTGAGTGCCTTTCTACTCTCAGCTGCAGCTGCAAACTCTTAGCATGTATTATATTAAACGATTTCTACTCTAAGGGCGTCAGTCTAATTTGGGATCTCACCCAAAGAACTGTCTAACAAGTATATTCAACAGAAATTACAGAAATAAAGTTAAATGGAAAAAAGTGAAAAAATACGATGCAGGCTACCGTTACAACAAAGGCAATACGATAAAAAATAACAAGTTCGACGACGTTGTCGTTGATGATGACAAATAAACAAAAAGAGACGAAAGCCAGACAATGTGCTAAACAGAATTCAAAACGGTGAACAACAAAGCGGAAGAACGGGAACAGTCAGAAGTGTACAAGGAAATGGCAAATAATGAATTCCTTTGGCAATCGCAAATTGATAAATTAAACGCCACTTATGCAGAAGCTGAAGGGGCGAGCAAAAGAATAAAAAAATAACAGAGTGTGGGAGAGAGAATGCAGGCGAAATAAAGAAATCAAAATAACGACAAGGCCACGCACGACAACAACAACAGCAACAACAACAATAACGACGACCACAAAGTGCACGCAAATTGAAGCAGCAATAAAAAACAGAGCATAAACAAACAAAAAATAAAAGTCAAAAGACACGCACTCCCTCTCACTTGCACTTGCAAGCTCCCTCTTCATCTGTCTCTGTCTCACATGCACACACGGCAGCGCATCGTCGTACGGAAAAAAATAGAAGCAAAACAATTAACGTCCTTGGCGCAAATATTTTTTGCTGCAAAAGAAAAACTTGAGTTTCGCCCATATATAAAAGTGCAAAAAAGTAAACGAAGAAATTATCCACAAAAAGTGGCAGCAGAAGGGCAAGGAGTGCACAAAAAGTGAAGCAAAACAAATAAAATAAACAAACAAGGCGAACAAACAACACAAAACGAGCCGCACGTCGGCGTCGCAGTCGCCGTCATCGTCGTCGTCGCCGTCGCCGTCGACGTGCTGAGAGCGCCGCGTTCAAAAGTCGTGAGAGTGCCAAAGAGAAGATGACAATAATGACGATGGCGATGCCCATGCTGCTGATGATGATGATGATGATGGCGCACGCACACACGTAAAGAAATGAGCAGGCAAAAGTGTTTGAAAGCAACAAATACATGAAATAAAAAAAATATACGACAAACTAGAAAACGAGCAGAAAAAACTCAATGACAATGCCAGCAACAAGCAACAAGAACAAAACAGCCGAACCAGAGACAACAACCTGTTGAGTCCCGCACACACACACACATACACAGAGAGACCTGCAACTCAAGCGGAAATGCAAATAAACAAACACGAGGCGCTGCGAGACGAAACGAGGCAGTGTCAGAGCAAGAGAACGAGACAGTGGCAGAAGCAGAGAAATGGCAACTGAAACTCGCGTCGTGCTCAACTATGGCAGCCTTTCATTGTATTGCGACACGCACACACACACACACACATACAGGCTTTGAATAACATTATGAGAGTTTCGCCTTTTACTTTTAACACTTTTTACTACAACAAAAAGAAAAGAAGTAGAAAAAAACAACAACTACGCGCTCAAAATGCAAAACAAAACAAAACATGGCAACAACTGAAAATAAAGCAACAACAAAAAAATAAATATATACAAAGCAAGGCAAACGACAAGCGAAAGTTGCCCAGAGCTAAAGGAATTTACGACTTTTGCGAAATCAATTGCAAAGTGGAACAGAAAAGAGACGAAACAACTCTGCGGCTCTCTCTCTCTCTCTCTTTCTCTTCCGCATCAGCAATTTTAAATCAAGTGATTTTTGATTTTGCATGCTGGGCTGTTCACATTCTTTTTTGTGCCCCTGTTATTTGTGACAAAGGATTGTCGAATTTTTTGATTTATCATCCGCACAGCGAGAGTGAGTGAAAGCGGGCGAGAGCGAGCTGGACATGTTCCTGTACTACTCATCCTTCTTTCGGGAATTCAATAACTGTTTGCGGTGGAGCTTTTGTTGTAATAGATACGCCGATTGATTTGTAATTGCTTTTTATAGGCTTCGAAACGAAAGCGGGTCTGCAAATGTATTGTAACTTTTTTCTTATGGTTTTTGTTGTGTATTGGCATACGATATCCGGGGTCTTTAAGCCAAAGTGTTCGAAAACGAAGCTAATTGAAAAGAGTGCCAAGTGAATTTTAATAAACTTGGAGTTCTTACAATGGATTGCTTATTGGACATACACACATGTTAGAGATAGAGCTTTTGAGTAACTCTCAACTGTTGCATATAATTTAAGGTGAGTTGTTTATATAAAACTTATTGTACATTAAATTATTTTATCTAAAATTCGGGGGCAAATATCCCTATTGAAGGCATCGAAAATAAGCAAATCTCATTCTTGAATATAAAAGGAACATAAAGCGCATCCCGCCAATTTAAAATACTCTAGATACAAATTAAGAGAATTTTTGAGATTACAAGTTGTATTTTTTAGTATTTGCTTTTGAAGGCAATATTTCTGTTGAATCTGAATCCTTTATTTAGAGGCAAGCAACAAGCCAAAGAAAAATGTGGCTTGTTTCGACTGCAATCGATTTTGTTTTAGCCTAAGAAATGGTCAATAAGAAGCAGACGTGGAAATATTTGGTAAAAGCAATAAGCATGCAAACATGCATATTTGCCAAAAGCTTGAATTATATTTTCCAACTAATTTGGAGCAGGACACAAGTTTCGCCCGCTCCAACGAACGTTATCACATGCAGTATCCCCGTCCCGCTCGCACACCTTGTGTGCTGTCTCGCTCCTGTGCTCGCACGGTGGGCAGAAGAAATGCATTGATTATGCATGCGTAAAGCTGAAACTCCAGCTCTCCAGTGGATGCGACTCCTGTGTCGTCTGCCTTTGATCTTACGAATGTCGTTCGCTTCTTGACAATCCTTTCGTTGGCTGCGCTGGCGTCCTCACGGGCTGTCCTGTGGCAAGTGGAGGCTTTCAAGTAAAAAGATAAGATAGAAGCACAATTTACAGACAAATACTGTCCCAAGATTTGCCCAGACCCCCAGCTAAAAACAGTGTGTCCTCTACGTATGTGTATGTGTGTGGGTCCTGTTTGTCCTGTTTGTGTGTTGCCTGTGTCTGTTGAATTTTCTTGAAAATTGTGCCTTTTGTTTGTCTGTGTGTGTCTATTTGTGTCCTGCACAAATTAAAAGCATTCAAGTGTGTACACTCAGAGAAATTTCAATGCCTCTGAGAACGTTCAGCTCATATAATTATATTCTTTTTTCTCTCAGTGCTCTTATATACCCATACATATGTATATATGTGCTTTGAGTCAACCTCTTGGGAGAAATTACCCCCTCCCACCTGACCATCTTCCTGCTCCGTTTCAATACGAATTATGCAGAAAACTTCATTGCGTTTACGTAACATTTGGCCAGGACCCACAGCCTGCTGTGTGTGTTGATTAGATTTTCTTGCAAGAAAACTGACCAAAGAGTGCTCATACGTCAGCAATACATGCATATGCACATAAATACCTATATATGTGTGTGGGTGTAACCACACACACACACACACACACTCACACCCCCCCCTTCTATAGAGACTGATGTGTGCGCAAGGCTTGCATTACTTTTACTCGAGGAATTTTTGGGCTCTATGTGTGTGTGATTGCATTTTAAGAAGCTGACCACACACACACATACACACAGCTGAGCAGCTCATGCACATGTGCAGCTTCCACACACACACACACACACACACACAGTTGCAACCACATGCAGCTGCAAATGCAGCCTCAACTTTTTGGGGGGCTTTTCTTGGGCATTTTCTAATGCACATTTTTGCATTTCCTCTAGACAGAGTCGACTGCAAGGCTAGAGCGAGAGCGACAACAATTTAAAATTTCTTATAAGACACACACACACACACACACATATATTGCGTGTGTGTGGAAGCGAGTACGATATATTTGCGAAGAAAGTGCAGCAGAATTTAGTTTAAGTTTCTCTTTCGGTTCCCGAAATTCGGCTTGTGGGTGTCAACACACATTGTTTATATGTGTGTGCGTGCGTGTGGGTGTGTGTGGGTGGATGTGTGTTCTGCTGACTGGACACAACAAACTAACAATTTTTTTTAATGGCAACATATTTAACTCTAATTGTTATGGAGTGAAGGCAAAGCTGAAAGAAAATTAAAGGCTTAGAAATAAAAATAATAGAAGTTCAATTAATATGAATAATATAATATTATATTAACATAGATTGATATATATTTTAAAATGCATTTTTAGCTTTAAAATGTAATCATTTAAAGTATATAAAATTATATTCTACACGATTTAATTATCTCTTTCTCAAATTGTTTTTGTACCTTGTGACAATTAATTTTGGCAATATTTTATATAGTGTGTTCTTGGGCTGCTTTTTGAAATATAATACGCCCACAAATATACATATATATAAGGAGCTAAAATAAATAAATAACCGGGCTGGGTATAAATTAATCTAAATGTTAGCAAGCACAAATGGCAAATAGTAAATTGCTCATTTATGTATAAGACTGGCCGAAACTTGAGACGTTCAGTTGTTTCTGTTGTTGCAACAAGAAAATGCAATTTCTTAAGACACTTTTCCAGCCCCCCTCCTCCCCCTCCCCTCCCTCCCCTCTTCATCACACTCTATTCTTTAGTACGGTGCCCAAAAATATTTATATACGCCTTGTTGTGTCCAGTTGGAAAACTCACACGCACGAAAAATCAACAAAGATTTGCAATACAAATACAAATTTACACACACACACATGGGAGTGGAAGTGAGAGATTTACAGGTGTGTGTGTGTGTTTGTGTGTGTTCTGGTCAAAATTTTAATCAAAATGCGTCTTAAGAAAAATGAAAATGGTTATAAGACAAGTGCGTGCGTTAGAGCGGGACGGATAGAGCACTATGTGGAGGCCTTTTGCAAATCGATAGCATTGCATACTTCTAGGCCTCAAGACGTGGGCGTCACACACACACACACACACACTCTTAGCTAGTTTGAGGCTGTGGATATAGCATAATAATAATTATAACAGTACAAACGTTGTCTTACCAAATTTGATGGCCGGTCTCAACATATTTTTCCTCAGTAAGCTGCTCTGTTAAAATAATTATAGCAACAGATTCTGGATAAGAAATATATATTTGCAACTAAACTGCATCCAGCCAAAGGTGTTGACCACATAAATGCAAGCCATAAGCGGCTCAGGCGAAAGCTATACCCATCGATTGCCTGGCCAACTCATTGATTAGAACAGACACACACAAACACTCACACACACACACATATACACAGGCACCCCTCGTTAGCCTGGGCGTTGGGGTGGCAACCCTGTTTATTGTGTGCGTGTCGCTGCCAAAGCGCCTTTGTTCTACGATGATGCATCGCCATCATTATGATTTTCTGCACATACATATATATGTACATAAATATGTCCCGTCCATCTGTGTATGTGTGTGTTCTGGTTTTATTGTGTGTTTGTGTTTGTGTTTGTATATAATTTTCCACATATAAATATGCACATTGGGCCTCAGTTCAACATTCAGACTGCCCGCTGTGTGTGAGTAATTATGCGTGTGTGTGTATGTGTGTATTGGTATTAATTTTTTTTTTTGTGTTGTTTTCATTGCATTCCACTGTATGTTTTTAGCTGTCAACCCGACTCACCTGCTGGCAGCATATGCAGCAGCGTTCATTCAATTAAACGCATTAACTTGATTTTCAATTAACTTTAAATATGGCCCGCAAACAAGCGATTTTTATGATGCACCATCTATAAATGCGTATTGCGAAGGGCCATGAGAATCGAAATTTGATGGCATTTAAATGCAATTAACATGTAACAAAATACATATATATATATATAGATATATATAAATACATATATTTAATCTGTCATCTTAACTGATTGAGATGTGCATAAATGTTGGTAGGAAATCAAATTGTTAAGGGCATCAAGTGAAAGATTGTAATGAGGAGAATGTATTTATATAAATATATATATTTATTTGTGTTATTTATTATACTTTTATTTATACATTGCAAATTCCTTTTTATGCTATTTTCTAAACAAGAAAGAAAACATTTATTATCTATGGTTAAATAAGATTTAAATCTCAACAAGCAGCTTTTTAAAAATACACCTATAATTATTTTTATTCATTTATGACAAAAAAAATAACAATTTACTAAGAAATCGAATTATCAAACACAAATTGAAATACACCTTAATTATTTTACTTTCATTTATATATCACATATTTATATATATTTTGTTAAAATCCTTCGGTATTTTCTTCAACAATTTTACAAGTTACCCACACATAAATTTCATTCACATAAGTATTTAGTTCAGGCACTTTCTCATACCAAATTTTCAATCTACGATCTTTGTACCACATTTTCGGTCCCAACCCATTTTCCCATCTAATTTTCAGCTCACTTTCATTTGGAAAGCGCAAAAACTACTCAAAAGTAACTTTGGCAACTTTCGCTGCAACCCTTTTGAGTCGTACAAGTTGCCACCCTCTCAGGCTGCTACCCCTTTTGGAGCGTAACCCTTTTCTTAAAACATTTTCACCGCTTTTCTACTGTTATTTCCATCAAATACACGAATGTTTTTGCTTAAATGCAAAACACAATTAACTGAAATTAAAATAGGCGTACAGTCAGACAGCAACCCTTATTGAGTCGTTGGGAGCGTTGCCCCCCCCACCACCACCAACCCCCACCCCCTTTACACCTGCACCAGCAGCATAGGCACATCTTGGGCCCAACCCCCTTCTCCCTTCTCAGTTCTGTCTTGGCTCGGTTTTTAATCACTTTGTCACCCCCGGTTTTTGGGTAGCGTCATCTAATCCTAATTCAGAGCGCGCGCAATGCCACAAACCCTTTTTTCCCAACCCCAAGCGTTGTCCCGTGTTCGTAAATGCAAATCAGACACATTTTCCGACCCAAAATGAAAATTCCATGCGAACGCGCAGAAAAATACGAATTTGTGTGCCCTTTTTTTCATTTTTTGTCTGTTGTCTGCTGCTGAGTTTCACTTTGAAAAGCGAAATTTATTTTTGATTAGGAACACCCCAAATGCAGACCCGAACCCAAGCCAAGCAAACCCACCCACCCTCACTTATGTGCCCTGTGCTGCTCATCATCATCATCATCAGCAACCCTCGCAGGATCTGTGGATCTGTCGCTTAGCCAAGGAAACCGACGGAGTCCTGAAGATTTTTCGCCTGGTTGCCATGACGCAGAAGTTGGACCCAACCCCCCACCCCCTTGCCCCATCTAATGGCCATGGCCGGGAGCCGTTGTGTAACCCCCGCTCCACCCACATAGAGAAGAAAAAAAAAGTCTGTCCGTAATCCTCCACGTAAAGCGTAAACTGAGCTCGTGTCGCCGCCTGGAAGGACATCTTTGTATTATTTTCAACATTTAATTTGTTGCTGGCGACAACGAGTAGGAGGACAGATTGGACGCAGGATCCTTCCTCCCCCCACTCCTTCTTCCTTCAACACCTTGCCTTCCTTACTCTGTGTTACTTTGTTTCACAATTTTTGGGTGCCCAAGTAGAAAATAAAAATGTTCAGGACACAGAACGCAGGACGCAGGACTCTGCGTTCAGTTTTCGTATGTGTCGCCCAATTTCTGCTGGCTCGTTTGCGCTTATGTAATAACCTCGAATCTAATTACTTTTTGACAATATCAAGTGGGGTCCGCCCCCGGGGAAAATGTTTTTCCTTTGCGTTCCTTCCCCTTGATTTCGATTTCATTGCCGCCTGGACATTTATTGGAGCGAGCCGAAGGATCTGAGCCACTTAATTGAAAGACTATACTTTTGCCAACTGGCATCGTATTATTGCCATTGAAGCTGTGATGAATTATTTTGGCTACTAATAGGAAATACTTCCTATTTATTATGCAGAGAATGTCATTGTTTTTAGCTATAAAAACTATAGTTAAACTATTTTTGTTAGTCTACCAAATTAGCAGAGGTATTTAGTTGATAGTATGTCAAATATATTTGGCTATTTTTCATATAAAAAAAAAATTAATTTTGGAGATCTTTTTGATCAAAGCATTCAGCTTTTACTTAACAAATTAAAAGTTTTAACAGTTGTCTGTTAACTTCCTTGGGAATATGTTAAACTTCTGTTAAGTCTATGTTAAGCTACTTTATTATGTAAAGCAAGTTAATTTCGTCTTATACATGTCTAAAACGTAATTTTCCTCAACTTAACTTGTGGCTGATTTCGTCTGCTGCTCAGTTATGAAATTTAAAGTTCACATGCTCTAAAGGAAGATTTACCTTCGTAATTCAGCCAGATACTTGAACAGTTATGCAACCCACTCCCCACCCCTTCGAGTTGGCCACTTTTAGCACCAGTTTATGCCGCATCTTTATTTTTTGGATGCCTCGTTTCGTTTTCTCACTCAACGATTTGTGCTCCAACGCATTTTTCCCATTTTGTTTTCAGCCATAACTCGGGCATCTTATGGGCGAATCCCGCTTTGCGTTCCGCTCAAGGTGAGTCCGGGTTAAATTCTAGAACCCTTCACATTATGCAAAACAGCACTTGATGAGCAGCAAACGAAGGGGAAGAAAAGAAGAAAAAGGCGTAAGAAAAGCCCCTTCAAATCGAAATGAAAAGCGTTCGGGGTGGGGCTGGGGGGTGTTGCCTTAAAGGGGTTGGGTCCTGCCAGCCCACTTTTTTCTTTTCGTTTTTTTTTTTTTTTGGGCCCAAAAGTAAACTTTTTGGTAGCCCAAAATAAAAATGTTATGAAATATAAAAAGAAAGCGGAGAGGAAAAAAACCTGCAAGGGATCAAATAAGGTGCAGGGGTATGGGGTATGGGGTAGGGGTAGGGGGCGGGCTAGGAGGTGTGGCGAACCATGCGGCATATCCTTCATTAAATCGAAGAACAAACGAGCAGACAAGCAGCATGGCGTCGTCCAGAGCCCAAGCCAAGGGCTAAGCCGAAGGGCGAACGAGGAACATACTCAAGAACACACACACACAGACACACACCCACAAACACACTCTAAACACACATGTGTGTTAAAGCAACCCCAAGCTCCTTCTTGCTGTCTCCACAGTCGGGCGGATTTCTTTCATTTTAGTTTCCCATTTCTTTGCTTGCCCAGCAGAACAACGCCCATGCCACTGCAAGGGAACCCTCTTCAAATGTGTTGCCTTTGGCCTGGCTGGCATGTGGCGCGACGGCCGGACCCCCACCTTCCTCCCCCCCCCCCCCACAAGATGGCGCAACAACGTTTCAAATTCAACGACGACGACGACGTCGACTACGACAATGATGAAGGACAGGGCAGCGGAGGGGGAAAAGGACGTGGACAGGGACGTGGATAGGAACGTGGATTGGGGTTGTGGCGTCGACACAAAAAAAAAAAGAAAACAACAACTTTTCTTGGCATTTGTTGAACAGGAAACTAAGTTGAGGCACAGCTAAAAAGACGGGAGGGGTAAAAAAGGCGGCGTGCCAAGTTAGACGAATGCGCCGGGGCAGCGTCTGATGTGTGTCCTAGGGTTTGGCTCAGGACCAGGACCACGACCAGGCCCAGGACTCGCCCTCGCCCTCGTTTGCCAAATGGGTAAAAGGAACTGCCAACTGTGAACTGAGCCTGGACTGGGGACCAGGGAGTTGTCGCTCTGTGGAGCTCTGTGGAGCTCGGTGGAACTGACGAGCTCGCGTTTTTCCTTTTTTTTTTTGGGGTCTGCTCTGTGAATAGCTGGAGGTTTTATTTGGGCAAGGCCGCTGGATATAGCTGGAAGGGTGTAGGGAGGGGTGGTGCTTTTTGTGGAGCGCCGGCATGTGTTAGTTTGAGTTAGAGCCTGGGGAGGTTCGCTGCGGTAACCATGTCGCCTGATAAGACACAATGGACATATCAAATTGTGGCTTAGCTCATGTGCGGAGTCCCAACCTCCCCCCCCCCTCCACTTTCGTGGCACATCCTGCGACCCAAGGGGCGTTTGCCTTTGGGGCGCGGCTGTCGCTCGAAGTTGGAGCTCGTTCCGGCAAAAGTGGAAATATAAATGGAATTTATGTTCGAGCCAAAACCGCGCAGCATTTGCTTTATGTGGGAACCAGTTCGGCGACCAGTTCAAGCGGACAGTTCTAATAACCGACTAGCTCGAAAAAAAGTCTCTCTCCAAAATAGAAGTCATACATACATATATAATATAATTCCGACACGCAGGGTGCTCCATTCCCCCCTCCCCCACCACCCCCTTCCACCTGTTTAGTTGATGGACGTGGCAAACATAATGCGCGTAACTAGAAATGAGTTTTCATGTGTGTGTGTGTGTGTGGAGTGTGTGTGTGTGTGTGTGTGTGAACTGACATTTGCCATAGGGTTAACGTATATATACATACATATATATCTAAATATATATATATGCTTTTACAGTCAGCCCCTTAGCACCGCAATGAGGGACTATTTTATGGCCTAGAGCTATTTGGCCAACTAGCGGAAAAATTCAGCAGGACATAGGTAAAAAAACAGTATATGTAATTGTTAAAAATTTAAGTAATTTCGAAAGCGAATTTAGACAGACACGAACTAACTTGTTTTGGGTAACTTTAAGCAACAACAACAACGACAAACAAAAACAGTCTTTAATTAATTAAACAAAAGCTGTCAGATAAAGGTATAAATAATCAAAAAGGTTTCAATTAGTTAAAACAAATTAAAATTGATAAGCCCAGAGTTTGTTTAAAAACGAAAACAGCTGAATATATATATAAAATGAATATTCAAAACATATATAAATATCGTCGATAGTAAATTTTCAAATAATAAGCCAAAGAGTTTGTTTAAGACTGTGTGTTTTTATATTGTTTCTAAAATAGAAACCAGCTGCATATGAATTAATATAATGAATATTCAAAATTGATATATATATAAATATCTTCGATAGTAAATTGAAGTTTCCTTCTGTCGATAAATTTTATCATTATTTTAAGCATGCTGCTTTATTTAAAAAATCGTTTTATTTTGCTTTCGATCAGTCTATGTTTGGCTATAACCACATTTTGCTCCAACGTTTGCCATTAACAATCCGGCACCTCTTTCGGACCCCTTCCACCCACTCGAGGCCGCCTCGATAGCTGCCGCACTCAACCACCCAACCACCCCAACCACCTCTTTTATGACGATTATTTTTATGCCCTAACTCCCACTGAAACGTGGCTTAGATTTCCACTGAGTTCTCATCCTTTAGCTTTTCCCCCTTTTTTGGCTCACGCCCTGCGAAACTTTGCCTGCCACCGAAAAATGTTTGCGATTGCTTTGCTTGCCCCCCCCCACAACACACACACAGCACACACACACACACACACACACACACACACACACAGACAGAGCCGCCCTCATGTCCTGCTCGATGCCTTAACATTTGCCAAGCTTAGCGCAATGGAAAAGGATTTTTGGTCTTTTATTGCACGTCAGACGTTAGTCCGCTCGCAGGACTTCTTGCTCCTGCCGCTGCCGCTGCTGCTGCTGCTGCTGTTCCTGTCCGTTGCCTTGGCCATTATGCTGCAGCAGCAAGAAAAAATTTAACGTTTATTGCTAGCGCCAATGAGCTAGTTCTCCACCTCGGGCTCCTTCAGCTCCTTTAGCTCCTGCTGCCAGCGCAGTCCTTTTGACATTTTGTCGGGCGCCAAGTTGTCCTCTGCCTTGGTGTTATCCTTGCTCACCCTCCCCCCCCTCCCCCCTCCCCCAAAGCCACGGACTGGGGCAGCTTCAGCTTTTGCTTTTGGGGCTTTCTTTGGCTTGCGCCATCTTGTTGTTTTGCTGAAATGCGAAGGACATTTGATGTAATGATGCCTGGAGGCAGCCAGCACCCTCTCTCTGTGTGTGCGTGTGTGTGTGTGTGTGACCGTTAGGCACACCGACAGGGGGTCTCTGCTCTGCTCTGCGGCTCTGTGGGGGCCGCCTGCGCCTTTTGTTTGAGTTCACTTAAGTTCAGCGCGTTGGGTTCTTTGGGGTTCCCCTCCACTTGCCCATTTCTATATTTTTTTCTTCTCTTTCTCTTTCATTTTCATTTTTTTTTACGTTATATATTTTTTTTTTTTGCGCAAAACTTTTGCTGCTGCTTTCATTATCCCTTTGGCCGTATCCTTGGCAGCGACTGACTCATGTGGGCGTCTTGAGAAGTCGCTGCCGTCGCCAACGTAAGAAAAACAAAAAACAACAAAAAAAAAAAAGTGAGTAAAAGGAAGCTAAAAAGAAAAAAAGGCAGCTAAAGCGAAAGCAACGTGGAAGAAAAATAAGATGAATTACTTCTTTTGGCTGCAGCGCCAATGACCAGCACCCAGTGGCCACTGCCTAGACCAGGACCAAGACCAGGACCAAGAGCAGGACCCTCGCCAGCTGCCCTTGTCGGTCATCAATTTTCGTTCTGGACGAGGGCGCAGCTTTTGCTGCAAGATGTCCGTTTCATTGGGGGGGGGGGGGGGGGGGGGGGGGGGGGGGGGGGGGGGGGGGGGGGGGGGGGGGGGGGGGAATGGGATCCTAGCTGATGGTCTTAGCAACCAGTCGCTAGAAGATTAGATTTGATGGGTTTTTTTTTCTTTTCGATGCCGCCACAAACCAAGCGTCCAATGTGTCCTGTCGACCCCCCTTCTCCCCCCATCCCCCCTCGCCAGTTGCCGCCTCCTGCTGGTGTCCGCTTTCATGTCCTGTCGCCTGGCAAACTCAAGATTTTCATGCAGGAATATGTCTTAGAATATTATGTCCGCACACTTTTTGCAGCGACTGTAACTCCATCTAATGCTCACTCCCCCTCCCCTTTTTCGCTTTAAGCTGAATGTGCTTAAGGAACAGAAAGGCTACCAGCTTTAATACTGGTCTTATTAGCCACTTTTTGTTAACAGAAAATATTCCACTAGCTTTAAATTGATCTTGGATTTTTTTTATTATTATTATTTTTACTACATATATTTTTATGTATTGACATTGTCAAAGGTTTCTTTAAGTATTGATTCTAATTTTTTAAAAGATTAATTCTTAGAAAGAAAAACAACTTTTTAAAATTAATACAAAAATAATCAAAAATAAAATTAATAAAATAAAAAAGAAAAATAATATTAATAAGAAGGTTTAAAGAATTTAAAGCAACTGTCAAAGCAGCTTGACTCTACTTTTAATTACCAATAAAAGTATTATAAAATCTTGCTTTGTGATCAGGTTCGCTTGATTTCATTTGCGATGATTATAAAAATCCAATTGCATTTATTTGCTTCAATCAATTTTAATCAAGCACAACTTAAGACGCACACACGTAAAGAATTTACACACACACACACACACACCCTCGGGGTCTGGGGGTGATTTTATCTTCGGGTTATTACCGCTGAGTGTTGCCACACAAAATAATGCATTAAAGACGACAAGCAATAGGACAACAACAACAACAACAACAGCAACAACAGCAACAGCAGCAGCAACAACAGCTGTGGCGACGAGTGTCAAGACAGAGGGGGAGGGGTGACCAGGGATGGATGGGCGCTAAACTGAGGCACTAACTTTACTGCAACCCCCAAAACGCATCCGAGACAAACTCAACAACAACAACAACAACATTGAATCCCTCTTCCCCCCCGTTGACATTGCTCTGATGACATTGCAGTCAACCTGCTGTGCGTTACAAAATGCATTCCAGGCAACCCCCAAACCAAACCCCACCCCCCCTACAACCCCCTCAAGTCTTGGCAGCTACCCCAACAAAATTTATGATGCTTGCTTGCGTTTAGTGTGAGTTTTCTTGGGCCTTTTTGACCAATACCAAGGCATGGCTAGGCCTATGCTGGTCCTTTCTACTTGCTCCTGCTAGCAGGATATTCATACATATGCCCTTATATAAGAGCTCGGCAAGTACACAACAAAAATGCATTGCATACTTACAGGCGTTGCCTTCGGAGCCATCTTAAAATTTAATGAAAATCTGCAGCTAACACACATATTCACACACACCCCTCCCACACACACCCCGCCCACACACACACACATACAAAAACTGCACATTGTCTGTGTGCCCCCATGCTTCATTATTATATGCCCAAAAATCTATATACATATCTATTTATGTGTTTGTTGGTTGTTGTTGTTGTTGTTTTTTGTGCTTGCCAGAGCCTGCAATAATAAGTTTTCCATGCACTTAATGTCAAGTAAACACAGAGAGAGAGAGAGAGAGAGAGCCAACACCTTCCCCCTTTAAAACCAAATTCGACCCTTTTCTCCCCTCGTCGAGACACTTGAGGTGCAAGTCGAACTAATACACTTAACGAAAAGACTAGGTTAGTTGTGTTTATTTGTACTGCTTATATCATTTTGAGCGGGTTCCATTTTATGTCGAACAATTTTATATATATGCATTTAGACATATTTAAATATATATTTTGACCGATTTTTAAGCAAAGCAAATATAGATATTGTTAAAGTAAGGAATATTTAGATTCATTCTGGTATACAAAAAATACCTTCTTTCAATTCAAATATGAAATTAATTTTATTACAAACATATTTTTTTTTCTTCATTTTTTTTTTAA
Organism: Drosophila lacertosa; assembly: GCA_004143845.1. NCBI lineage: Eukaryota > Metazoa > Arthropoda > Insecta > Diptera > Drosophilidae > Drosophila > Drosophila lacertosa. The sequence continues at coordinate 93,359 of SCDZ01000431.1, read as the reverse complement.
GATTAACAGATTCTATGTTAATCACATCATAATATAATTTTGATTTTTTTTCTTTTTTTAGTAATTAATATTTTGTTTATTTTAGTTTAGTATGCAACATGAACAGCTGTCTAAATTTTCACCTAAAAAAGTTGAGTATATACGTAAATTTTCATGAATTTATTATTTACTCAAATATTTAATTTTTCACTTACAAAAATCAGTTTTTAAGGATTTGATTTTCCATAATAATACAATGCTTTTATGTTGAGTGTTGCGACGAGCTGCGCTGGCATTTTCGGCTGCTTAGTTCGGCACACACACAAACACACCCACACACACACCCACCCACACACACACACTTAAGAAAGAGGCTGTGCATTGGGTGCTCTTTTGCATAGTTTTGGTCCGCACATTACGCATACGCACCGAGGCCTGACTTATGCCACACGGCCCACAAAAATCCCATCCTGCTGCCAAACTGCAACTGCAACTGCAAAGTGCAACCTGCAGCTGCAGCTGCAGCAATTTCTTGTGCAATTTTCTTAAGATTTCCAGTTCAGCTTGCTGGACTGCTCACACAAACGGCAGCGGACTCGCTCGCACCTGCCGAAGACGTCCATTGCGTTGTCTTTGGCCAAAATTTGTTGCAGCTGCATTTTCTTAAAATTTTCTGCAAATATGTGAATAATTGCAGCACGTCTCAGCCTTAGCCTCGGCTTATGTGCAAAGCATTCAAGTTGAGTGCAACTATATAACTGCATATAAATACATATATATACACATTTGTATATATATGTATATATTTGATACTTTATCGGCTCGTATATTTTGCAATTTTCGTGCTTTTGCCTTTTGTCAAGCCGCCTGAGACTTACATGAATAACTAAAATTTTAATATATGTTTATTAAAGTACTTCTAAGTAGCCAAAGGCGGCCTTAAATTGGATGGAGGCTTGCTTCTTTTTGAGGGCGGGGAATGGGGCAGTGGGGGGGGGGATTGGTCTGTGCAACTTTTGATTGGCCATTGATTGTATACTTTTGGCAGGCACTGTTTGGCTGCATTAAAATTGCAATTGCCGCTGAGCAGTAAAAACGAAGCTAACGAATGTCCAGCTTTTCAGCTCCTACTTATTCATGCACATTAGACATAATGTATATATACATGAAAATATATATATACAGCTGCTTTCGTTGGCTTTCCAAATTTTAAATGCACATTATGCTCAGTTTAAGAAAAGTTGGTAATTTATAATTATTAAATAAGAAAATCATGCAGAAATTGACTATTATGTGCTTGTGATTGAAGGCATTATCAATTTACAGTTAAACGTTTTTCCGAGTTCAACGTACTTTGAAAGCTTTCATTTTTGGTAAAGAAATTTTAGCGTTATATAAAAAATTGCAAGGACAAAGATTATTATACTGACGATAATTGGGAATTCTGTGTAAGGAAAAAAATAAAAATAAAATAAATATGAGGATTATATTTTAAAGATCTGGCAGACAGATATTTACTATATGTTTTAAATTAACCTTTGGACTTTTCTTATTCTTCATTATCAAAATGTGAAATCAGTAACTTTGAGGCCCTGAAATGCTTTTTTATTTATTTATCTATATAATCTAGCCTAATTCTTGGAGTCTTTAAAACAATTCCATAGATGGGACAGACAGAGCTTGTTGCAATATAAATTTGATCACAGTTCCTCACTTTTTTTCAACTTAAAATACAAATAGAATTAAATTAAGATTTTGACACCCTTTATCAAAGTACAATTAAATCCCTATTAAATTTAATATAATATAATTATTAGTAGAACCTCTTCCTTAACAATTCTTTCTCAGAATCTGCAGTCTTTAATTTTCCACAGCAATAATTTTAAGTTCGCTGAAACAAAAAAAAAACCGATTATAGACCACACCCATAATGGGAAGTTGTAGCTGATTAACGAAATCTAGGTATAGTGAATATAATATATATTTTTCTATATATGTATATACATATATATGTATTTATGCATTTGCCTGGTTTTCCACTTGCTTAACCTACCTCAACGCCGTTGCCAAACCGAATGGAAAAGTCCGCGGAGTGGGCTAAAAATAAACAAATGCAGCCAATAGGAATACGAGCGAATCATGCCACAGTCATAACCATAACCGGTGCACTAAGCTGGCTGCCCTAGCCCCAAACTAAATCCCCCTCCCTTCCCTACCCCTTGTTGGCCCGTAAAGCGTTGCCAATTTTTGGTACGCGCGTCAAAGCAGAAAAAACATTGGATACAATAAAAGTTTTGTAGGCGCGTTTTGAATAGGTTGCCCTGGAGGTAAAAGGGAAAGGGGGGTGGAGGGGAGGGGGGGCACAATAGGGGTATTTCGCGTGTGTATTTGTGTGGGTATCTTTGACTTTTTTCTGTTCGGGGGGCAGCCGCTGGCGCAAAATATTTCGATCAGGCGTAAAATGTGCGCAAAATTCAAGCGAGTTTTTTGTGCAACAACAAAGGCTGAAAGGGGGTGGGAGGAGGAAAGGGTTGGGAGCTGCATGCATATGCGTGGGTGTGTATACTTTATTATTTATTATAAGCACACACACACACAGACACACACACACACGCATGCAGTTCATGTTAGTTGTTGTCGCTGCATTTGGTCAAGCGCAAAAAATAGACAAAATGCATTCGGCGAAAAAAAATATACGAAAAATAAATTCAAATAAAATGTTCTATATACAACAATTGCAGCGACGCGTATGTGTGTGTGTGTGTGTGTTAAAGGGTGTGGGTCATATAGTTGCATTTTTGCCTAGGTGTGCGTTTTTTGAGTGTTGTGCGTGTGTGTGTTTGTGTGTTTGTGTGTGTGCTATTTAGTTTGCAGTTAAGCTGCATTGCGATCCAGGGCTGAACACAAGAATTAAAAACGCGCTTAACAAAGGAACTTTACATATTATTTAAATTATATTTTAATTAAATCAATCAATGACATAAATAATGCAAAATTTCTTCTATAAAATTTCTTTTTATTCTGGCCAGAGGCTTTAAGTAGAGAAGAAGCCAAGTTCTTAAATGCCATATGAAGTTCATGGTTTATGTGATTTATTAAATACATTCTTTACTTTCTTAAATAAAAACTATCATTTTTATATTTGGTCTTATATTAATGATATTCCAGTGATTAGTAAATTATTTATTTCATCATTATCTATAAATAGATATATATACAGAGGTATAGATCTCTATATATACATCTATTATAATTTTTAGTTGCCTTTATCAGAAATATTTCAGTAATAAAAATAAAAATTTTCCTTTCTGAAATTCCTTTTTAAAAAAAATTAAAGCAGTATAAACTTATCCTTACAACAGATTAGAGTTGATTACAGGGTATCACTTTGAGAAATATGCAGAATCAGGCACTCATTTAATTGGAATTTTGTGAATATCAGACATAAATTTAACTTTAAAGTCAATAAACTCAAATATTGCTTTTTAAATATATTTTATTTTTTATACATTTTTTGGAAAGAACTCTCTTTTAATTAAACTCAATAAACACAAGTATAGTTAAATTTGAGTTATACGAATTCACCTTTTTAATATATAGGCATTTGATCCTTTGTCATACATTGAAGATCGTACAAAGAAACATTTTTTTCTAGCTTCAGAGTTAAAGAAACCAATTCAAGTTATAAGCAAAAAATCTATTATAAATAATATATATGATTTTTAGAAATATTTCTTTCACATTTCTTACTTATTCTAATTATGCATCTTTAGATAAAAAGTTTTCCTTTGTTTTTATATATTGTGGATATATATTTAGTTTGGAATTACCTACCTTTAACTTTAATTGGCGCATTATATAAAAACCTATATTGTATTGGATTTTGCATGCCTGGTTTCTTGTCGTCATTTGGTTGCCATGCGGCACCACTTGCCTTGCCGCAGATGGGGGCAGCAACCCGTTGCAACGCCGCACCGCAGGCTGCCCCATGCCATTTGCAGCTTAAGTGGCAGATTTTTAATTGAATTGGCTGCAGTTGCAGTTGCTGCACTTCCTCTGGGCCAGCCTCAACCCTCGCCCCTCGACCCCTCGACCCTTGACCCTAACCACAGCTGGCACCGGGCCGCCCCCGCTTTGGGCTTGTCACATTTGAATTTTTTGTGCTATATTACTAACCATTTTGTTGTTTTTGTTTTTGCATTAGTTTTGCACGCCTGCATCAAAAAAAGAAGAACAAAAAAATAGAAAAACATATCGTCTGACATTTTGTACATGAGCCATTATGTATATATATATATAAATATATATATTTCCATATATAGGCATTTAGGCGCGGGTGTGGAGGGCGGGGGGCGTGGTTACGCCCCTGCTGACATTTGAAAATAGAAGCGACTGCGCATTTTATGCTGTTCGTTAGGCTATTTTATTTTTTTTTTTTGTTTCTCCTTGAACTGCGCATTTTTGCAATTTATATAAATATTTTATATATTATTTATTTTACATATAATACTTTATTTTATTTTTCGCCTTTTTTTGCGCTCCATAAATATTGCATTATTTTTCGTTTTTGTGCGACGTTTTAACGTGTTCGCATTTATGCATTTTTGATGAAATAGTTTTTGGATTTTATACAACTAATTTCGATGCAAAAAAAGAAGCCAAATTAAAACAAAAATGTTCATCACTCGAATTTATGCAGCACTCGCAAATATATATATATATAAATATATATATACATTCTGCAAGATTTACGATGTTTACAATGGGATTGGAGGCCGCGGGTTTATGATTTTTTAAACGTTACCACGCATTGAAAATCATTTTTATATACTCGCATATTACGGCTCCATTATAATTTATACGCATTTTATTAAAATTTAATTGTTTTGTTACATTAAACTTGATTCATTATTGATAAATTTGCATTACAAAAAAAATTATAATAGATTCATGGCGAATTTTTGGTTCGAAAAAAATTTAATAAATTGATTGACAAGGTTTTTTTTTGTTGACTTTAAACACATTTAAAAATTTAATGAAAATGTAAAAGTCGAATTCATTTAAAGCAGTTTATGAACATTAAATTTAAAGATAATTATAAAATAAATTTACAAAAAAGATAAGTTTCAAAAATCTATATTTATTGAGCTTTAATGAGTGTTTAAATATATATATATATATTTAATGTCTGTATGTTTTAGTTTAATACTCAATAAACGTTGCTGAGGATCCGGCCTGATTCTGTCCTGGCAACAAATAGATAAGCCTGGGATTAATATGCACTTCTTTAAAAAGCTGAACTAGGTTTTTATTTACTCAATAATCTTTATGACATTTAAAAGTCCCATAAATATAGCCTATTATATTTCCAAACATTCAATAAAAGCATTTTGCTTCAATCTTAAGTGGAATATTTGTTAATTGTGTGTATTTCATATCCCCATAATTATTTGATAATTACCAAGTGAATCAGCTTTAAAGTGTCCCCACTTCAACCCTCCCTTCTGCGCTTCTTCAATTGTTTCACTTTCGCATTTAAATGCATAATATTATCTTAACAAATCAATTGTCTGACTCATTAACCACTGAGCATATTCATTAACCTAATTATGGCGAATGCCACTTGCGAATCCACAGGCATAGATATGCTAATACATATATAAGCTCACACATACACATACACATACATATACGTTGTTGTATATGTATGTACATATATTTCTATACACTTGACGCCCATTGCAACAATTTCAACTGCGACTGCGACTTGTTGTCAATGCCCAAAAGCGCTCTGGAGTCGAGTTAGCGAGCTTTAATTATATATTAGCCAATTGGCCTGTTCAACTTAAACACTTTGGCTTGCAAATGCCAAACACAAATGAAGACACACACACACACACACACGCACACACACATGCAAAGACACTCAAAGAAAAAAGCATACATATGACATAAACATATTCTTAAAAAAGTTGCTTTATTTTTTTTAGGTTTAGACAGATTTAAACTTTTTCCCACTTTTGATTTGATATTGTCTGGTAATTTCTTGCAGTGCATTTAATAAAGATGTGTGTGTGTGTGTGTGTGTGCATTGTAATTTGAAACTTGAAAACGAGTTGAGCGCGTCAATTTGGCTGGCAAGTTGCAGACGTCGTCTCGAGGCCACGTCAAACGCACATCGGCGTTGTCCTTTGTCCTTGCGGTCCTTGTTGTTGTGGCCGCTTTTCGGCCAAGCCGGCACGTGTTGCATGTCCTGTGCCGAGTCGTGGCAAGGCGTTGCGTTGACAAACATCATGATAGCCATTATAACTATGATAATAATAATCAGTAGCGAGCCGGCTTTTGGCCACAAATGTTAAACAATGGCGCGTGGTCCTTTGGCTCGTGGCCGGCCTTAAAATGCCGGTGACAGGCATTTTGGCCTGATGAGCTGGCAATTTGCAGCCGTAGCTGTTGACACATTGAACTGCAATGATGAGCATCATGTTAGCCCCGTTTATCGGTTGGTCCACAGCTTCTTCTGATGTCTCGTTGCTTTTTAACAACTTTGATGGCCCGCCCACTCCCCCAAAAAAAGGCAGCTACTGCCCATCCAATTTTAGTTTCCGTACCATGATAGAAACCCGGAACCTCCCTCCGGCGTCCTTCGCCGGAGCTATTTTGGTCAGTTTGGCGTGACAAAGAGAAAACCGAAAAGAGCGAAGAAGCAGAAAAACGCTGTAGACAATCATCAAATAACTGACAGTCCAATCGACGCTTGAAAGCATTTCCCACTCCCAGTTTTCCAAACTGGATTGCTGCGTTGCGCTCGGTTTTTCCTTTCCCCTCGATTTGTTTTTCGCCGTTTTTTTTTTGTGGCCGGATTTTGTGGCTCACGCGTTTTGGGAGTATTCGGCATTGAAGTGAAAAAGTTTACGCTGCGGTCTCCAAGAGACGGCTATTTAGAGCTGAATGAAGCTCTATAAAGCAATTGTTCAAAAACTTCCCCAAAGTATTTCAAATACATAAGCAAATAAAAAAACCATCTGAAAATTATTAATAATTTAAGAGTCAAAGTCAAAAATCAGAAAAGCATTCTGAACAACAGGCAAATAAAAAGGGATAGAATAAATGGACATATATACCCTGCGTACCCTGCAGAAGCAAGCACAAATCTAAATGATAAAGACAATAACCTGGACGCAAATCAGCGGCAAACAAGACGAAGATGCCGCCACGTTTTGGCCCAGACGAGTTCCCCCCGCCCCCAGCTACACCCCCTTTGGAACAACAATGATGGCACACAAGCTTGTTGTTGCTGCGGCGGAAGAAAAACAAAAATCTGTCGAGTTTTATGATCAGGCCACGACGCACTCCAAAGAAAAACCTCAAAAAGCACAAAAAAAAAAAGGAAAAATTGTTGAAACAGCGACGGGACTACAAAGTTGAACTTGGCGAAGGGTAACGTTGTAGGGGTTGGGGGATGGATAGCTGCACGCTCAATAAACACGCACCGTCGGGTAAACCCCACAACCTTAACCCCCTAAAGCTAAGCATTTCTTTCGATAAAGGTAGCCCAGCGCTCTTGACCCTTTTTGCACTCAAACCAACAACGAGCGCGAAAGAAAGAAACGAAAAAATGAAAAATAAAAGAGACTGAATCCGAGCGTCGCCTTTTTTCTCTTTTATTCCTTTCAAATGCTTTACGCTGCCCAACGTACAGCGCCCAGCCCCGTTCCCCGTTCCCCGCACACGGCAGACAAGCGACAACAACGTTGTCCACTTTCACACCATCCCACACTTAACTCCCCACTCCCTTTCCCCATACCCACCACTCGGCACGCTCTCCGTACACACGCACAGAGCACAGAGTCGTGGCCATCCCACGGCGGTGTTGCCCCTGCCAACGGTACCAACAGCAACAACGTTGCCGGCTCGTCGTATATTTTTCTCATTTATTTTTCAAGCGCCCAACTCCGGTCTGCCAACTTCACCAAACAGAACCCAACCCTCCTCCCCCCACCCCACCCCACACTCTGTGCTAACGCAAGCCGACCCGGCCCAGCCGTCAGAACCCAACCCAAAATGCCGCAAAGCATGCTTTATTTTTTGTGCGTTTTTCATATCCGAAACGCCGACGAGCACCGCATACCCCCTTCCACTTAAACTTCCATCACCACATCATCCACTGTCCCCACCTTCCTCCTCCCATCATCCTTCTCGATTCAGAAAGCCCCGAACCGCGCGTCCGCAAACCAAACGACGAACCGACCGATCCCAACCGGCCTTTTTTTTCGCCATGCCGGCGAAAGACAAAAGCAACAGCAACAACGATAACAACAACAACTCACACTTACACTCCCAGCCGCACTCACACTCACACTTACACTCGCCTGCTCAACCCACGCTTACAATTTCACTCACACCAACAATGTCCACTCTCAGCCTCTGTGTTTTGCCGCTCTCTCACGTTATTGCTCTTGTTGTTGTTGCTGCTGCTGTTGCATTTTTGTTGGCGACGCGTAAAAAAAAGCAACAAAAATAATTGCCATACACCCCACGTCGCCCACACCAGCACATACAAAAAAAACAACATCATACCCAAACCCACCACACGCTCGAATCCACCCCACTCCACGTTTGCATTGCCACCCAAACCATTCACAAAACTCGGCACTCAGCTGTTTGTCAACTCATCTGCCGTTGCCATCCGCTGTTTCTCATTCCCCCTTCGCTGTGCGCCCGTCGCGTTGGTTCGTTGACGCCGTCGCTGCCGTCGTCGTCGCCGCCGTCGTCGTCGCAGTTGCCGTTATCGGCGTTTCTCTGTTTTTGTACTCATATCCCTCGACTCGACCATGGATAGTTGTCGCCCATTGCCCATTGCCCGTCCGAGCACATTGTGTTGCACACTTTTTGGCATTTGCCTTCCACACGCACGTTCCGCGTTCTCCATGTGCTTTTTGGCGGCGTCCCACATTCAATTCAATTCGCCTCGCCTACGCGCATGTCCCTTGGCTCGCTAACTCACTCACACACAATTACGCTCTCGCCGCTCACCGAAGGACGCTCTCTCTCTCGCTTATGCTGCTGCCGCTGTCGGCGTTGCAGGCGCTAGCGCTAGAAAACGCATTTGTCTGTCTCTGTTTTGGTCAGTCAGCAGTTGGCTTTCGTCGTGTTTGGTTCGCCTCTGGTGGAGCGCTCTAAACTCTGAGAATACAACAAACCTCTCAATAGATTTCAAAACAACCGTTAAGCGTTAAGTGTGCCAAAAACCGTTCGCTTGTTGCATTCGCCGCGAATCATTTCAACCAACAACAATAAAAAACCAAAAATAAAATAAAAAAAGAAATTTTATGATTACATTGTAATCCTCAAAACAGTTATCAAGCATTTGACCACGCATCATCTAAAAGGAATAGCAAACGCAAAAAACGCGCCAAAATAAAATAAGGTTCTTGGATATTACTCACACTTAAAGTGTCAAATATAAAAACGAGTTAAACAAAAAAGGTGTACAGTGTTTAGTGCTAAAGATCAAACAGAAAGTTGCCTGCTGCATTGCAACTTTGATATCATCGAGTTTTGGCAACGTTTGCGTCAATTCGATACTTTGGTTTTTGGTCAATTTCATTACACACAGCAGGCAATCAAAAAATCTGCCAAAATTCCGAAAAATCCGAGAAAAACACCAAAAACATCGACACGTACCGCATCGGCAACCGGTGGCGGTGGCGGAGGTGCTGGCGGAGGTGCCACCACCAGCACAAAAATGGCATCTAAAAGAAAAGCCTCGGTGTTGCTGCACAAGGTGAGTTTCCGCTCCGATCCGAGAATCCTTCATTCAAGAATCTTACAAAATACAATTCGAGGAATCAATTCCAATTGAATTGAAATGGAATATCGAGAATATTATTTTCATAAATCCTGGAAATTTCATGCATTGTCCTGCTGCGAATATAATTTTACTTTGAATTCCATATGAAAATCTTAATTCCGGTTATATTTACGTAACATAGTTTCCTATGCTTAAAAATGCGCAACAGATTCGCCTTGAGAACTTGGCCAACTGCGCAACACGTTCTTTTACTCGTTTTTCACTTTGAAGCAGAACATTTTTCAGAAATTGTTCTGGGAAACCCTTTTTTCTGAATGTGAAAAACAACGTTTTTTAATATTTTCATTAAATATAAGTTCCCAAAAATATAATAGAATTTTCCCTATTTATTATTTTTTAATGATTAATTTATTTGCGTATTATGTTTTATATATTTATATGATATTTATTTTTGATTGATAATAATTTGCATATAATTTATTTTATTGAATCATTGTGAGTTTTGGCTCTAAGCTGATAGCTTATTCTTTAAATAAGTTTCGAGTTTAGTTCTTTGGACTAAAACCCTCGAATAGAAAGTTCCATCTTGCATAAATATTTTATATTTTCCCACTCTCACTTGAATTCCCCATTATCTATAAGTTAAATATTTATAAGGCAACTCTTTATCTAACAAGTTTCCCCTACAGCTTGTTACTTAGCAACTGTATCCCTTGAAGTTCAACTCCCGCTCCAGTTTCTCAGCTGTGTAATATCTTTATTATTGCCTTTTAAGCTACAACATAATTCCTTCGCAGTTTCGCCTTCGCCTTTCATTTAGACGCATATGAAATCAATTTGTCCCCCCCCCCATTCAAACTGAAACATTCGTTTATTTTCGTATATATTTTTTCTTTTGGTTGGACCCGCAGCCACAAAGTAAATACCCATGCCCAAAACTCGGCAACACCTCAGCAAAAAAAAAAAAAAAGAAAGAAGTGAAATGAAATCGAAAAAGTATTCGCAGACAGTAGCAGCAAATATTACTAATACGCCGCGTAGGCAGAGCGACAGCAGCCGCATAAGAAAACCTGCTCATAATGCCGATTTGGATGGAATTGCGCCTAGACAGGGGGGCACAAGCTCTAATGATATACGACCATGCGTGGGTGTGTAGGTGTGAGTGTGTGTGAGTGTGTGTATATTGAGTATATAGTAGCGCGAAATGAGTTGACGGGTGTGAGTGAGTGTGTGTGTGAGTGTGTTCCAGTTGTTGGTTTGAGGCAAGGGGTGCCAAAACGAAACGCGACACACACACACACACCTCTGTTACTCTTAAACACACACACACATACACATCAACACACCCACACCCACAACGACTGTCGCCGTCGCCGCTTGAAAGGGCGCACATTTTGCCCTGCACGGTAATTCATCAAATGACGAAGACGCAGGCAAAGACGAAGTCGCTGGCAAATGGCCGACGGGCTGGGCGATGTGGTGGAAGTGGGTGGCGGGTGGGGGAGTGGGGTGTTGCGGGATCTTGGGCGCCAGCGTTGCCGCCACAAAAGAAGTAAAGCTTCTTGAGCCAAATGCCGTCGCCGTCGCCGCCCCGCTCGGTGTCCAAAAACCCGCAACCGAAACACACCCACAAAATCCAAAGAGTGTCCAGCGACCAGCCAAGTTTCTAAGCTAAGTTACGCAGGGTATATAAGTTCTGTTGCAGTGTTTGCCAAGTGAAGGTGTTAAGTAGAATGAGATTAATATAATTGATAAGATTTAAATTATTTAATTTAAACTTACACTAAAATTTACATAAATTATAGTAAATTTATAAATATTCTCTTTAAATAATTAGTTAATTAGCTCAGTTAGTTTTTGGCAGTTAGGGTATTTTAGCTGCGTTACACATATGAAAAACTCGTTGGCTTGTTTGTTTATTGCAAATATGGGTGGGTCAGATCCGGAGAAGGGGGCTACAAAGACGTGCCCCCAAACCCGGTAAGCAACAAAAGCATTGACTTTTGTATATAGTCAGCGGCATTTGTATGTACATATATACACACACACACATATATTTAGAGGGGTGTAAGACAGTTGTGTGTGTATGTGCGTGTGTGTGTGTGTCAAAGGCAACTTCAAACCAAACGAGGGCAGGGACTGTGACGCTACATATGTGAAAGGGGATGGGATATTAGTGTGTGTGTGTGTGTTGGAGATTGAGTGTGTGTTTGTGTGTGTATGGATGGTCAAGCTTTCTGCTTAAGCGCACATAAGCCGCCGCAGGACATCGTGTCGAAAGCGTCTTTCGGTTTAATTTGTACCTTAGCAAAAGGCTGCAAAACCAAACTTAAAGATTGAACAGTTTTTGGGCACCCCAAAAAAAGTTTCCGGCACTAGCCACCAAATCCAAATGCCAGTCAAATGCCAGGCACAACTTGTTATGCTGCTCAGCTGTAATCAAACATGATTTTGGTGACGCTGACATTGCCAGGATCCGAAGGATTCTCCAGTTTGGAGCGTGGGGCAGTCAACGTCGCCCCCATCATCAATTTAGCGCAGGGCTTCAACTTTTGATGCAAGCCGTAGCTGAGGCTACACAGTAAAAAATTACTGCTATAAAATAAGAGACTCTTTTTTTTAAAGATATTTTGTGGCCAGAAATATTCCACTTGTTGTTTTTGTTCTTCAGTTAATGACAAATGTTTGGCATTTAATATTTGAGAGGGGAAAAAAAATTTAAATTAAAATTAATAAAAATAAAATTTTTATAATTTTATTAGTTCGACTTTACATTAAACTTCACTTGCTTCCCTTTCCTAACTTCCTTTGTAAGCTGAATCTAAAATTCTCGGTCACTTAAATTGTGACTTAAACATTGACAAGTTCAATTAATGTTTTAAATTTAAGCACAGAAATTTTGTTGATCTTTTATATAAAGATTTAAGAAGTAACCTTTTTTTTATTCTTTGGCAAAGATTAAATTATTCTGCTATTATAAACAACAACTTAAATTAAATTTAAAAGCTAACTTTCAACTTCTATTGACTAAGTTATGCTAAGCATTAATAAGATTAAATAATCGAATCAAGTTCATCGTTATATATTTTTAAAATATATATCATAATTTTGTTAAGCTATCCTATATATATCATAAATAATAATTAATTTATATTAATTTATTTAAGCTGCATAATTTTGTGAGGAATAGTCTTTTTTTATATTTTAATTTTTCATCAACAATCTATCTTCTGGGTAATAAGTAAATATTATGAAAAAATATTACAGCAGATTTAATATGTAGGGAAATATATATAGTTGCTTTATATATTAGTTCATGGAATCGAGAACATTAGCTAAATTTGTTTCACTGTGTACACTCAGCTCGGCATTAGTGTCGCAGACTGGGAGCCTTCAGACAACGACGTGCCAGGAAGAATCGAAGCAGACGGAGAACCAGTCAATGTCGTCAACAGGACCCTGATACGTACCCAGACCAGGGCCGTAGCCCGGACCAGGGCACAGGCACAGGACTCAGGATTCAGGACTCAGGATGTGGCGGGCGTATGTTGAGTGTGTGGAAGGAGCTGCGTCTTTTGCGGAGGCAACGTTGAAGGCGAATGTCTTTCGCCTTGGCTGTCTTGGGCTCTTACACGTTCCATCTGTCGCCCCACCTCGGTTAGATGTTACGGAAAATTGCTTACGGTTTTTTGCACACACCAATACACAAACACACACACACACAAACACACATATATACGAACACACGGCTTCCACACATGAATAGATCAGATCAGGGTCGGTGGCAAGGACTAAGGCTGGGACTGAGGCTGGGACTGAGACTCGCTGCTAGCATCACATCATACAAACAGACAAGTTAGACAGCCCAAGACCCTCATCTGCTCATCCATAGCTCGAAAATAGAAATAGATGACAAGAAAACCAACGAAGACATTGCCGAGTTAACTCCCAGCATGGAGAATGGGGGTAAAGCGTTCACTCGAAGGACGACTTTGGCTAAGGGCAAGCGACAAGCTCGACGGGTTACATTCTGGTTGATGCCACAGACACTGCGAGAACGAGTTCTGATACAGCGCTGACATTGGAATGGGCCAAGAAGTCACCATGAGATATTTATTGTTGTTGCTGTTGGTTGTTGCCATCAGACGAACTCGTTGCCAATTAGATATGATAGCCTCGTAATCATGGCATCGAATCGAAGGCTGTGATTAACTTGACAACTTGTAAAAACATAAAAACTTAAAATGAAGGGGTATTAAAGTGGCTTTTAGCAAAGCTTTTAAGTGTCAACATTAGATTTGTTTAAATAATTCGAATAGAATTTTAAAGCATAGAATACACAAATCTATTGATTTGATTTATTTCTTTAATTTAATTATTGTATTTTTATTTATAGTTCATATAACATTTATTTAGACTGTGTCTTTTGGCTTTTCTGCTTACCCTTCTCTTAGCAATTTCTCTCAGTGTAGCTCATCACTAGCTTTTGGGCATACCATTCCAATTCCCCCAAATGCTTTCCCCCCCTGGCATCCACAGCTTTAGCTATACACACCCATATAAATAACAGCCATCAGCTCAAAGTCTTCTATATCCACTTGCCCCTTCTTCCTGTGCCAATACACACACACACACTCACACACACAAATTCTCCCACTCAGTGTCGTGTTCACGAAAAACCTGCCAAGGAACGTCTTTACGTACTGTCAAGCGCAAAACAGACAAACCTAGAGGTGGCTAGGACAACCATCTATGCTACACACACACACTCACACCTAAGCACACACACGCAGACACACATTGGCAACTGAACTCCATCTTGGCCAAAATGAAGGCGCTGCTGCAACAGCAGCTGTGGCAGGCAGCAATGTATTTCAGCTACAGCCACAATCAAAGTTGCTTGGAAAACTGAGTTAGAGGCGGGCATAGACTTAGCTCGGTCCCAGTCTTAATACACACACTCACACACACACACACACACGCACAAAAAGCACGCCTCCAATACACACACACACAAACACAAAAACAATGCCAAAAGTTTTCACACACACACACAGAGAGAGAGAAGTAGAGAACGAAACAGAGAAGAGGTGTGCAACGGGGTATTATCAGCATGTGTGTGTGTGTGTGTGTGTGTGTGTAGTGATGGAGGAGGTGGGCTGGCTATAGTCACCTTACCTTTCTGCCAAGTTCCCGGCTGTCTTGCCATGTTGCCAAGTCAAAGGCTCCGCTGCACTCTGCCAAACTCGGCACCAAACCCTTCAACCATCTACTCCCTCTATCTATCTATCTATCTATCTATATGTATATATATATATATATATATGTATATACTCTTCATAGGCACAGCCTCAGCCACACACATGTGTGTGCCTGTGTGTGTGTGTGGGTGTGTTCGTCGTGTGTGTCTTCGACTTTGGCTTAGTATTTTTGGTTAATTTTCTTGCAGTTTTAGGTTACATTTTTGGCTTTTCCTCCCCCCCTGTGATGGCTGCTGGCTGAGGCAACCCAACAATTCTCTGCTTGCCCTCCAGGCCTTTCACTTCTAAAAGACGTTGCTTAAAAGCCACCATACCAACAATACACACACACACACAGACACTCGCACACACATTCGCATTTAGTTAGTTTGTGATGCTTTTTAGTGCCAGCGCATGAGACATCTTAAAGGGGTGCCGGCAAAACACACACACATACACACACACACACATGCAGCAGCAGTCGAGTAAGGTTGACTCAAGTCCCTGCCCCAACCCCCTCCCCCTACCCCAACCCCAACTCAGCTACTGTCGCCAGCAGGCAGCATACAAATGAAACCCATGTCAGTTTTGTAGCAAGTTCTGCCTGCTTAAAACCCCCTTTTTACCCCCCCCCCACGCCTCTGTCGTAGCTGCAGCTGCTCCGCCCTTCTTCATTATATGCTCGTTTTTTTTTTTTGTATGCAGGGAGGAGCTTGGCAGTTGTTCCTCCTCCGCCCTCCTCCTCTTCCTCCAGCTCTTGCTGCTGATGAGCTACGGGCCAAAGCGTAGCCAAAGCCAACAAATTTTTATGCTTTCTGCCTTTGTGCGCTGTTCATCAGCCGCATTTTACTTTTATTACAAGGAACAACCGACCAGCCACCAAAGCCAGCTCCTGTTGAGAGTTAACGTTTTCGTGGCCGAGGGGCGCCTAATGAAAATGAAGACGCCCTTTTCGTTCTAGTTAAAAGCTAAGGCAAAGTCCAGTCCCCGGCCATACGATTGATGTGTAGCCCTTGAAGGCGTCGCAAGTTTCTACTTGTACTCCTTCCGTTCCTGGCCGTGTCTTGCCACCTACAGCTTATTGCTAGCGACAGTGCGCGACGTTGTCCTTCTCTCGACCAACCTATCGCATTTTCTTGGCACACAAAGGCAACCCAAAAGACCCAAACCCCTCCCCCGTATCTAATGGTCGCCCACTCGAATGCTCAAAACGCCAACACAAAACGATTCATCTTCTTGTGCTTTCAATCCCAACCGAGCCACAGCCATTGGAGCCAACTTTTCGCTTAGCTAAAACGTTGGCCTTCATTGTTGGCGCTACGTTTTTTCCACTCTCCTTTTTCCTCTACATTTTTTTCCTTTGCGCTTCTTTCTTTACTTGTTTTTTTTTCTCTTTTTTTTGGCTGGCGGCCTTATCTTTGGGGCATGAGCAGCGTCTTCAACGTTGCCTGATGCTGATTCACAGCGATGCCTGATGCCTGTTTTCCAACCCCCGCCCCCGCCCCCGCCCCGCCTCCTGCAGCCACATCGTCTTCACTTACAGTCCCTGTGGGTAGCTGGCAGCAGGATAACAAAAAAAAAAAAAAAGAAAAAGAAAAAGGTTTCCGGTTGCGACTTCCTTTTGGGCTACGGCATTCGGCCCCGCCTCCACGTCCGCTCGGACACCAGCAGCTCAACACAAACACACACACACACAAACACAAATTAGAGAACTTTGCCAGCAATATTTCTCGTTCCTCGTTCCTTGATCCTTGTTCCTCAAGGACTCTGTGCTTAAGTTGCGCGGCACAAAATATTGGAAAAAATTATATTATATCTTACAGAAAGAAAACATAAAGAAGGGTTGCGAAGAATTTCCTTTTTAGTGAGTGCCTCTTAGACTGTGACGTCACATAAATATATATAAATAAAATCTTTAAAATAATAAAACATTTTTAAGAATGAAAGTTGCTGTTGTGTTTAGACAAGTAGTTTAGTTCAAGTAGTTACTTCAATAGACAACTTTTAGAGAGTTTTTAGAAGGTTCAATAAGAAGGCAGTTCACACATATAAAAAGAAAGCTCGCAATTACATTTTAAAAGGGGTTCCTTATAAAAATTTGAAAAACCTTCGACTTTATCACAACTTGTCTAGTCCCTTATAATAGACAATTAAGTTTGAGCCTTAACAAACACAGGTTGCACCTACAACAAATTCTGCTAGGTTCTCATTCCCTGCTCGGGTTCGGCCTTCAACAGAATTAGCCATGTCGGAGCCCACACGCTAGACCCAGTTGGCAGGACCCTCTCTCTTCGCCTTCGTCAGTCGAGTGGCAAGTGGCAAGTGCGCTGTACTCGTTGCCCCACCCACTTAAAGCTGCTCGCTTACTATCAGCAACTGCTAATGAAATACGCCACGTAGCGTGCGGCAGCAACTTTTTGCCCTGGCTCTGGGGGTAGTTGTTATATTCCTACGCCCTGCTATTGAATTACTCAAGCATCGTCGTAGTCCTTGCCAGGACCCCAGCTCAAGTCAGCAACATTTCAGCGAGCACGCTGTCTTGTACCCTTTCAACAAACTGCTGTGTGTGGGTTACACCCTCGCCCCCAACCCCCTTTCTTTGCTGAGCTACCCTCGTAGGTGATGCACCAAAAAAAAAAAAAAAAAAAAAAAAAAAAAAATAATAGTAAAAATATAAGAAGGAAAAGCAATATTTTTTTTTTAGTTTCTACTATTAAGTCGGCAATTGGATTGCCTTTTGCCAGGGTTGCCAACGGCGACAAGGACTGCAATAAAATTATAAAAAAGAAAGTCTTTTAATTACCCTACTCTTCTGATTTATTTGGATACATATTGTGATCAATTTTAAAAATCTTTCAATTCATTTAATGTTTGTCGATTGCAAAGTCTTATCGATAGCTGCGTCTTAACGTATTCAAGCGCTTTCGCCCACTGTTTATTATCGCCTACTTTGTTAGACTTCTTCGAAGCTGCCAGTTGCCCCTCACAACAGTCGCCCACAGTCGCAACGACGCCCACACTCCAATAACACCCACAACCCACATCCTTGTCTAACAGCCGAGAATTGGGATTGCTACTGAGCTCTTGCCCAGGCAGCAGCAGCAGCAGCGACGTCCTCGTCGTCCTCGTAGGCTAAGCTAACCCTTCAGCAGCTAACCCACACCCCACTCAACCCACTCTTAAATCAGCCCAAGTCCAAACCCTTTCCCCCTTTTTTGGCTGGTTACCCTTGGAACGGTCAACTGTCTGCTTTGCCAGCGCAATTTTTATACAAAAATTTGCTGCTTCCCTTGGCCACAGCGGGCATAATTTGGGGTGTGGTTGTAATGCAGAGAAAGGGGCGACTAGAGGACTAGAGAGCTCGACTGGAGGGCGGCAAAAAAGGACCAAAGGACCGACTAAGGGACTAGTTCGCGCGGACGTCGTTCGCAACGCTTTTTATTAGTGTATTTCAGATGCTTTGCTGTGTGTCCTGCGCCGTCGTCGTAGTCCTTGCTCATCAGCGTGTGGGTAGCTCCTGTCTACTCGACCCCCTTCCCCCCCCCCCCCCCTTCCCACTTTCCCAACGGTTTCTCGAGCTGCCTTTGCACGTTTGTCCATTTTAAGTTCGAGCTCTGCCCGTGGCACTCATCCAGCAGCGAGAGTCCTTCAGCTGGTTGCTATACCTCCCCCTCCCCCTCCCCCTACCCCTTCCCCTTCCACAACCGCACAGCTAGCTCCTCATTTATTTTGCACCCACGCCTGCCAGGCAAAGTTTGTCTTGCGTTTCGTTTGGGTTTTCATTTTTTAGATTATTCCTTGCCTCGCTCCGTTCAACGTTCAACGTTTTTTTTTCTGTATTTGTATTATTTTTTTTTTTATTTATTTTTTTTTTCTACCGTTCCGTTATCATCCTGCTGTATGCTGAGGCTTGGCCGGGGCTAACGAGCATGTTACTCCGTTGCTTGCCTTTCGCTTTTATTATTATGCTTTGGCGCACATTCCAGGAAAAGCGCAACAAAAAAAAAATGAGAAGAATTTAAACAAAAAAATAAAAACTTTTGCACCGCTGCAGTTTCGCCAGAAAACCCTTTTCCCCACCCCTTCCCCCTCCATCCGCGTTGCCAGGCTACAGCCGCCCACGTTGCCCGATCCTGGACGTTGCAAAAGTTGCATGTCCGACTCAGACTCTCTCAGAGATTTCAACTGGAACTGAAACTCGGACTCGGACTCGGACTGTGGGGCCATATAAAATAATAACAACTAACTAAAAATCCGTACGCTTTGGCTGCAAAATCCTTTTGTTTTGCGCTGCTCGCATAAAAAACCCAAAACTACTCGCTAAAAACAACAACAAAATATATAAAAAAAAAATAACAAATAGACAAGGGCGAGTTGTGGGCGGGTGTAAAAAAAAATGGAGAAGAGCAAAAAAATAGAATTTGTTTGGCCCGCTCAAATTCAATGCAAAAGTTTCGCCAACGTCGCCCACATAAATTTCGCAGCCGTCCCTCGCGAAGCGTTCGCTTTTTAGCCTGGCTGGAAAAGTTTATGCCCCGCAATCGCCCTTAGAACCACCACGGCTCATATTGAGGTCCTTTTGGTCCTTTGGTCCGTTAGCGTGCGCCCGTCCAACCGCTTGTTTGTCTTACTTTTGACCTCTATAAACGTGGCGCCGGCGGAGGTTCTCCGATAATAATGAATTAGAAAACAGGCGAGTGCAACTTCCGAGCTGGAATTAAATGCAGTGCAGAGATCACAAGGATATTAACTGCAAACAGTTTCCTTGCCTTGCCATGAACTTGAGTACATATTATCTTTGCCAATGAATGCTAAGCAGTTAACAAACTCTGCCCAGCTGTTGGCAATTCATTCAAAATAATATTTTATTTTTTTTAAATTCATACAAAACGAATCTTTTGAATGCCGTAACTCAATTTAGAATAATTCTCAGTTGTTGGAATATTATTTAAAATAAGTATTTTTGGAATTTTATTAATAATTTATATGCAAAGAAAACTTTAAGATTTTTCTTTAGTATTTATAGTTTCTTTCTTTAGTATTTATATTATATTATACATCCAAAAATATGCATGAAAAAATATATATTATTATCTCTTTTCATATAACCTATTGCTTTTATAATTCTTTTATCTTAGAGTAGAATAGAAATATTATAGTAAACTTTTCCAAGAAAATAATTAGCATTTATTCACATATTTTTTGTATACTTCATAACAAGTTAAACTGAACTTAAATGACTTCTCATAACTACTTTAATTGATAGCCTAACTAATGCAGACCTATTATTCTCTTTTTCATTACAGGTAAGCAATCAATGATCATCTTCACCACAAACCAAAAAAAAAAAAAGTGATATTAAAATTCTCTTAAGCTGTAAGTACGGCAACATTTAGTCCACACAGTTGTTAACTGTATCGTTTCGTTATGCTTTTGTTTGACTATTATAACTCCTTTTTTGTTGGCCTATTTCTACCCTTCCCTCTCAAATGAAAATTTGGACAAAAACTTGGTCCGAGGAACACTTCATAAACGCATAAAAGGCACACAAAACGAAATGAAAAATGTTCTCTGTTGGCTTAAGCAGCTTAAAATTAATTTACATGCAACCGGGACAGGGGATAGGGTGTGGTAGGGTGTCTAGGCTCGTAGAACAAATAAAAAAAGAGAAAAAAAATAGAAAAGAAAAGAAAATATTCAGTTGCAGCGGCATAAAATTATTCATTTGCCGGCGGAAGTTGAAAGTGCCTGTCGCGTTCCACACACACACATAAAAATACACACACACAGAGTCAGTCAGGGGGTCAACATGTAATGCCACCTAAAACCTAAACACCCAAACCCCACCCCCATCCCACCCCATCCCCATCTCCCTCCTCCTAACCACGCACTTAATAATACGGTTTATTAGCGACATAAGCACATCCGAAGCTGGGCGCAGACATTTTAATTGGTAGGCGAGTGCATGGTAACATAAAAATTATAGTCGAGTGTTGCATTAAGGGTGCTGCCAGGGTGCGAGCAGGCACACAAAGCGGGGGGAGGGGGGGTTGCTTGCTGCACCCTGTAAACGGTGACTGTCAGTCAGTGAGGGCCGCTGAGGCAATTGAAATGTGGGATATACTCGTACTTCAATCATTGGCTGCTTTTGTCTCTGCCAACAGTTGGGTCGAGGAAGGGGAAGGGAGGGGGGAGGGGGGAAGGGAAGTAGGAGGCGGTGTCCTAGTGGCTGCCACAAATTAAAAAGTGCTGCGTTTTTTAATCAAAGCCGCATTAAAAGCTCACAGCTGCATGCAGATAGGGCGCTAAACACAGACCTACACAATTTTCGATTGTATTATGTGAAAAATGTTTATAGAAAAATACAATGTTTTCTTAAAGAAAATACTTAAAATATATATTTAAACTAAGACAACCCTTGGTAGATGAGTATTATGAAAAAATGTTTGTGAAAAATACATTTTAATTACTTAAAGAAACTATATAAAATAAATTTAAGTGTGGGCACTTTTTGGTAGATGAGTATTATGTAAAAATGTTTATTTCTTAAAGAAACTATTTTAAATATATATACAATTTGACAGTTCTTGAAAGCTTAGAATTATGAGAAAATATTTATAAAAAATATATGTTTTTATTTCTTAAAGAAACTATTTAAAATATATTTAAAAGTAGGCAGCTCTTGATAGATGAGTATTATGAGAAAATGATTATTTATTGCCACCCATTTAAAATATTTTATATTAAGTAAGCAGTTCTTTGGGGAACTAATAAATTATGATTAGGGTTTCAATTTCACTCTTTCCAAATATTATTTTATATAAAAGTTATCTGAAAAATATATTTTAAAGGTTGTCATTTAAATACATATATATGTCATATACACACTTAATATTTACCATTTTTTTTATATCTGTTTTTTGCTCGCTTTTCAAGATTTTTTTTAAGTTTTAAAATTTATTTTTTTTATTTTTTTATTTTAAAAGTCAGAGTTTGTACCTGAAATTTTCCTCTCTGTACATCTTTTAGAAACTACACTTCTAAAAATATGTGTCTGCTGCACAGTGTAATTGAGTGCCATATAGTTGGGGAAAGCGGCTTTTCCGGAGGGTCGCGAGACTCGTCGCTAAGGTTTTTGCCCATTTAAATGCGTCGCAATGTGTTGCAACTTTACCATTTTTCGTGCCTCGTTGCTGCAAGTCGCGCCAAACAATTCAGTCTCCAAGTGTTCGCAGGAACCCTTTTTCCTCGACATCGTTGGGCCGTGTTAGCTGCCTGGCAGACCTACGAATTTTCCACATCCCTAAATCGCTAATCTGCTACGCATTTTTTCCGTGCCACAGGCCCCCCAGCTTCAGGCCGACTTCGTAATAATTTCGCTGCTTGCTTTTTATTTTTTCTTTTTTTTTTTCATTTTCCATTTTCCTCTTTCGCCTCCCTCTTTGTGCCTTTTTTGTTGCACCCAAGCGCAAATCGGCAACTTTGAGCTGCAAAGTTTGGCGGTGCCCGCGTTGGTTTTAGCTTGGGGTCTGTACAGGGTTTGAGCTTTGGGTCTGCCGCACCCAGCCCCAACCCCAACCCTCCCCCAACCCTCCCCCTTCCCCGCGTCCCGCGTCACATATGTGCGAGGGCGCGATAAGGCGTCAGAGAAATTGAAATTGTTACCATTTGTGAAGGTTGCCGCCGCCAACGCTAGACGACGACGACGACGACGACGACGACGACGACGACCCTGCCAGGCATATTACGAAGGTGTGTTAACCCAACCCAGTTGGGTGGCAGCAAAGGAAACAAAAAAAAAAAACATTTAGAAGTTAGCGAAAATGCAGGACTAAAAGATATCCTGTATAGAAGCTATTAGAAGTAGACTTAAAAGCGAACAAAACATAATAAAGATCAATTATGATGGAGTATATAAACAGGATTAATTATTTAAAGATATATATACAAAATTATCTATAAGCAAATCTTTTAAAATCTGTTAGATTGAAAGAGTTCAAGGGAAGAATATATTATTTAGTTTATATTTGATTTTAACTCATTATTTTCTCTTGAACAAGTTTGTCTAACAGTGTAAAAATTAACAAGACTTAATGAAGAACTTATCGTTTATTTTTAAGATTATAAAAAACAAAGTTTGTGTGCAAAATTAGTAACATAAATTCAACACAACAAACAAATCAGCTATTTAAATACTATACATATCCATGTGTTTATAAATATTCTAAACAAGCTGAAGCTTTAACTGCAAATGACCCTAAATTTGCTCTATAACAGGGTATCAAAAAAAGGGACCAGCGAACTCAACTTTCGCTCCGGCGAAGGTTGTAAAACCGCCAGCGACGACATGGGAAATGGGAAATGGGAAAACGGAAAATGGGCAAATGGGCGAATGGCGAATGGAGCCGTTTCGAGCATTTTGTGTAGCCGCCAACTTTCTGGCGCGCTCGCAAAACTCAAGTGCGCTTCGGGGACGCTGCGGCGCGTGTTGTTGTTCCAAGGGAGGACTTGGCAGGACGCGGATAACAGGGGAACAAAGGGTAGGGCTTTGCCCATATAGCTATAGGTCTGAGGCGTTGTTGATTATGATGGCACCGGCCATCAAATTGCGGCACGGGCCTGGGACCGAGACTGGGCTTGGCTTTATTTCGGTGCGGAGCCACTTTCCGGACTGCGGCGAGTTAGTGAAGAGAGCGACGAAGAAGAAGTTGACTCAGCATCGAGCGTAAATTGCATTTGGACTGGAATAAATTGGATTATTGCTGCGCAAATTATGTCCCACACTGCATTATAAATATCCAGGAATTTCATTACTACCTTTTTTAGAAATAGTTTCCTTTAGGGCAAAAGCTAAAGTTTTTTTTGTGCTACTTTGTTTGGGCAAACTGGAAAAAAGCGATCTTCAAAAAATATATAAATATGTCAAATCAAAAGTAATAAAAAAGAATATTGCATGTATACCAATGAATATTATTGGTATATTAAAAGATATTCATAAAAATATAAAAATAATCCAGTTAAAAGCGCTTTCAAGCCAAAGCTTAAGGAATAACTTTTTTTTAATATATTTTCTTAATAACTGAAAGCCAGCGATCAACTCGCGACAACAACAAAAGCCAACACTTTCTTTTCAGGCCATTTCCGGCAACCCTTTCAAATGAATATTCATAAAATTTCATAACATTCTGAAGACGCCCGCCAATTCCGTTGGCATCCACTCACTTAAAAAAAAAAAAGAAGAGAAAAGAAAATGAGAATAATATAAAATAAGTTCAATCCGCTGATAAACCAGTCCCTTCTCAGTTGGCACTTCTTTTTTGCGCCTCGGCCAAATAAAAAGTTTCTTTTTTTTCCATCCATTCTGTTGGCAAAAATGTTTGTTGTTTATCTAGCTAAAAAAAAAAAAGGGGCGCAAAAAATTGGGAAGGCAAAAAGAAAACCCACGTGAACCGATGCCAACGACAACAAAAACGTTTGCCGCATCTTTTGGGATTTCTTGCCTCGTTTAAAAATCATTCAAGCAGCAGACACAACCCAACTCAAACCACACACACACACACACACATACACACGCCGCCTGCCCGCCCACAGACAGTGCCACAAATTGTGTCAAAAACGTTTGGCGTTGTCGCTGCCGGCGACTGAAGCTGGGGCAAGCTTTGAGAATTTTGCAAGGGGCAAGGCGACTTTTTGGGTCCACCTCTAAAACGTTTGTTTGGCATTGCCCCCTTTATTTTTATGTTTTTGCGCAGTCCCCAACCTAAACCCCTCCCTCACATTCTCTTCACTCTCCACTCGATGCGAAACTTTGACGCCTAACGAAAGAGGCAGCAAATAATTCATCATTTTGCCTTCAGACTTCAGAGCATTTCCTGTGCCTTTAGCCTCCAAGTTGGCTCTGGACCTGGCTAAGACGTGCAACGCGGGGGAAACGGGCTACCCTAACCAACAAAAAAAAAAAACATACCAAGAGGGTAAAAGTATAAAAAAAAAGGAAAATAAAATATTATTTGGAACGGTTTATCATCAATTTTATGTGCGATTTTTCTTTTATTTTCTCGCGTTCTCCTTCTCTCTCACTCTCTCCTCTCTCTTTCTCTGTTTGCGCTTTGCTTTTAGTCTGCTGATGCTGCTGCGGATGTTGCTGCACCCCGCACCTGACCGACCAGGCACTTGGCCAAAATGGGAGGGGGAGGGGTGGGAGGGGGGGTTCTCCATCTCGTTCGCTTTAGTTATCTTGAGCTCTGGGAAGGACTCGGGGGCTACTCGCTGTGAGTCGCCCTCGCTGTCTTTGCGAGTGAAAATCAACTGAAATTCGATTTGATTATGATTTGTTTCGATTGGGGACGCTGTCAACGGGCGGAGGATTGGGGTTAAAGTTGGAGTTACAGTTAGAGTTAGAGTTAGCGTTAGAGGTATTGGCCACGTTGAAATCCGCTTCGCTGTTAAAGTTGAATTTGATTTGCCACTTGCCAAGTTCAAAGACGAAAGATTGCCCTTTAATAAAGTTTTCTTATGAGTTTTTTATCCATCAAATATGAATTTTATGAAAGCTATACAAAAATATATTAATTTTATTATAAATGCAATTTTTAATTGAACTAAACATAATTTTTAAGATTCTCCACTTAATAACATAAATACACCTAATGCTTTTTACCTGATTTCAAAATTTATTGGTTTTTAGTTTAATGTTTGTTTCTAGTTAAAACAAATATTTCATTTTAAATTAATTTTTCAATTGTTATTGTTTAATTTGTTTTTGCTGCATAAATAGCATGCCATGATTTAATGCCTATTTTATTTTGTAGAATGCCAAATGCATATTTTATATGTATGTATATGTTTTTTCTTAGCTATTGTTTAGCTTTTATAAAAAACATTTATTGGTACACGGCCGAAGCTTGGCAAAAAACTGTCAAAGGCAGCAACGCATCAATCAGCGGTAAAAATGCAGCCCTAAAACAATTGCACAAACCAAAAAATTATACACACACACACACACTCACACTCACACACATACATTATGCTCTGTTGCTATCATTTTTTAGATTTTGTTTAATTTTGCTGCGTATATTTGTTATGATTTTTTTGGGCGCAAATTTTAGTTTGTTTAATATTTCATGCGTTAAATATTTGATAGCACACATTCGCCGCTATACGAGTACAGTCAGCTGCATAAAGCAGTGTGCACACACCCAATTTTTTTTTTTACTATTTTTTTGAGTTATCAATGCACTCAAATTTACATGCACAAAAAATATATGAAAAGAAAAGAAAAGCACAATAGAAATGTATTTAAAAAATTAAAAATATATAATACACACACACACATATACATGCATACTTTATATGTGCAATAAGATGAAGAAGAAAAAAATGTGTATTTTCAACTTTGGGTGCATTTGCATATTCAAATATTTTATATATATGTGTGTACATATTTTATAAAATAAATAAAATAAGTATAAATAAAAGAATACCCTTGTACACATTGCGTATACGACGTGTGCGCAGCACATAAAAATTGCATAAAACATATCCGAAACAGGCGAATAGAAAAATCAGCGCTGCATTAATAAAACAGCCACGCCCAAAGCCATATTCTATTTCAATTAAGTATTTTTTATATTTTCAATATATACACATAAATCTATATATATTTGCATATATACATTTATATTATTTTTGCATATTTTATATAAATATATTGCATTTTATTTTAATGGCAAACATGCAATTTTTCCATGTTAATAGAATATTTGTACACGCAGAGAAAAATTTGCCGTATTATGAGAATGTCAAATGCAGCTAATTGTTGAATATTTAAAAAAAAATATCAATAGAGAAACCTTTAATTAAATACAAATTAGTTTTAAATTTTAAAACAAATATCTTTTCAACAAGTACTGAAATTTTTTTGAGCAGTGCAAAAATTTCAATAGAAACCAAATTTATAAAAATTTAATATGCTTTCGACTTTCTGTATTGTCAAGTTGAACTCTTTTCTCTGAGTGCCGGATTTTTATTTTAAATTCAATGCATTTTTTCTCATAGCGCCACTTTTGGCAATTAAATATTTTTATTAAATATTCCACAAAAGAATTGCGCGAATTCTTTGGAATTGTTTTCAAATATATATATACATATCTTTTTTTTATGGCTGGCAAACCAAGTTAACTAGAATTGTATTCGTCACTTTCGCCAACTTGGCTGTCGCTCGTTTCACGGCTCATCTGTCGGCACTTTGTACGCCGGACAAGGAGCAGCCGGACAGCCGGCAAATCCGGCAGTCTAACGCTGATTTGCGTTTTGAATTTGCATATGAATTCTCATCATGAAGTTTGATGAAGATGCTGAAGATGTTGTTGCTGCTGCTGTTGCTGCTGTTGCTGCAGTTGTTGCTGCTGTTTCACCTGTCGGCTGTGCTGTTGACGACAACATAACGTCGGCAGTTAACTGATATCTATGGCCAACCCCTTCTCGTATGCACTTGACCAGACTGGGTCCACACGTTACGCATACGCCGTGTGTGCGTGCCGTCGTTTTAGCTTGCGAAAATATCTCACTTTAGGCGTGAACGGCCCTTCCTGGTAGACACTTTGGGGCACGAGGCACGAGCCCAATGCAATGTTGCAGCAACACGCATTGTGAGTGTGTTCTATGTGTGTGTGTGCTTTGTGTGTGTGTGTTCCCATTCTGTACTTCTATTCATCAGATTGAATATCAATTGCGCTTTGTCAGAGCAATTAAATTAAACTAAAAGAGAATATTATTTATGAAGTAAATTTAAAGATCAAACTAATTTATCCAGATCTTTTTCAAGTTCCTAAAAAAAACTGAAAATAATTATAATAATTATATTAAATATATATATATAATATTTCTCATTTCCCTTTATCACTTTTGTTTATTTTCACTTATAATTAAAATAAAGTTATATAAATTATTTTTGTTGAAGTAAACTTGAAGTTAACAGAAATTTAACCAACAAGTTATTGAAATCTTAGAAAATATTGAAGATAATTACAATATTTATACACCTAAATATATTTTTTTAACCCACTTTTAACTCAAACTAATACAGATTGTTATATTCGGAGTAAGCTTAAAGATAAAAATAGCTGCTAATAATTAGAATAATTAATTATACTCCTCAATATGTATTTGCTCTTTTCGCTTTATCATTTTAGTATATTTTAGTATATTTGCTAATCGTCAAATCGACAAAGCTTTTGCACAAATTATAACGTATTATTAGCTTGGAGAGCAGCTTCCTTCCAACCACCCCTTGCCCCACCACCCACTTTCCCCACCCGCTGTTCGCTATTCAATTTAAAAACACAAACATGCCGCCCATTTACATGCAAAACATTTGCCCACTTTTTTGGGGGCGGGAGGCGGGGCGCATTTGCGAATGGCGCCCAACGCATGTAAGAGCTGGCTTAGAGTCGGCCAGGGTCCGGCTAATGCATTGACTAACGGCCCATTATGCGTACGCGCGCCGTATGAGTGATTTGTTGCAACAACAACAACAAGAACACAACTACTAAAAAAAAAACAAAAATAAAAACAAAAAATTCAGCAGCGCGAGTTGCACGCGGCAAGCACCAAAAATAAAATGCAATTTTTGTTGCTGTCGGTCGTTAAAATTATTGCGCTGAGAGTCAAGCGAGCCAAACACAGCCCCCTCCCCCAACCCAACCCCCCCGCCCAAAGTGGGTGGCATTAACTGGCCGCCCCCCTTTAAACAAACAACAACAACAAATAGCTCATTTGCGTTTGTCTCTGTGTGTGTGTGTGTGTGTGTGTGTGGGTTGGCATTAATTGTGATGTCTGGCGTGGTCTGGTGCCGAGCTGATGAGTAAGTAGGTTTCCTTGTATGCAACAAACCAACCCCGCCCCCCCCCCTTGTTGCACCCCTGACTGCCTTCCTTTTTTTTGTTGCCACATACGCACATATCTCTTGTTGTTGTTGCTGCTGCAACTTTTTTTGCTCTGCTTTACCTCATTGATAATAATAATGCCCGGCGTCGGCTGGCGTCGCGTTTGTCCGCTTCGGTTTTTTGTGCTGCTGCCGCGGCGTATGCGTAATATTTTTAAACGCACACAGACACTGATAATATGTGTGAGAGAGAGTCGCGTGGTGCGTGGTGCGTGGCTCTGTGCGTGTGGCCAGCGCGAAAAAAGGACCAAAAAAGCTCCGCCTTAAAAATATGCGCGCACCAATTGCCATTTGTGTTTCTGTTTTTCTCTTTTTTACACGCACACAGCCCAGCGCCAAATGTGGGCCTATGTCGGCCGTTCGATAAGCGCGCATAGTTGCAACTGCAACCTGCAACAGCCTCAGCCACCGTTGCTGTAGTTGTTGTAAATATACAAAAAAAGAAAAAAAAACAAACAAAAATAAAATAAAGGAGTAAAAAAAAAGTCGCGGCTGACAAATGAAAAGTGCAAAAAGCGTTAAAATCGCAGCGAAAGTCCGCTCTCTGTCTGTTGATGCTGCTGCTGATGCTGCTGCTGATGCTGCTGCTGATACTGCTGCTGATGGTGTTGCTGCTGTTGTTGTTGTTGTTTTCTCCTTTTTTGATCGGCAAGCTACGTTACTGGTCCATGGGGCTTGCCCCGGAACATATGGCAACAAAAACTTTACATACTTGTAGGCGTACTTTTTTTTCTCGCCTGTTTGTTGTTGCTGTATCTTTTTTTTTGTCTTGCTTCCTTCTTTTTTTATTTACGCACCTCTCGACCGCGCAGCTGGAGCTAAGGAAGCGAGGGGGGGGGGGGGGGTGGGGGGGGGTGTGTTGCGGACTGCGGTTAAGTGGCCGAGCCGAGGAGCCATGCAAAGTTGTTGCGGTTACTGAGGAAATGGGCCTCAATGTCTGACCATATTATGTTTCAATTTCTGTTTTGGAATGGGCAGCGTTCAGATACATATATATAAAAGCGGTAAATGGTGTTAAAATGTGTGTGTGTGTGTTTTGTGTTGTGTGTGTAATGCATGACGCGAAATTTGACTTGATGATTGAAATATTAATAATGTCTCTGGGGAGGAAACATATTAAATTGCATATTTATGCGCATAATAAGCGACAAAATGCTTTTTGATTTTTATATGAAGCTCTTGAAATTAACTACTTTTTTTTCCATACTTATTTATTTGTTTATTTATTTTTGATTATTTTTATTTTTTCTTTTAACAATATTATATTTATGATAAAGGTAGAGTTTGCCCTTTAAATATTTTAATCACGTGAGTTCAGTCCTTTAACCTATATTTAGTTTTTTATATATATTCAGTTGGTTTAAGCCTTAGTAATAAGTCAACGCTAACTCAAACTGTGCAATTCTTGATATTCTATTTTTACATGGAAATATCTCTGACGCTTTGCTGCTGACCATGGCAACTGACAATACTCATACGCCCCGTGTGCGCACCATTATAAAATGTTCCGTTTCCGTTGAGCATTTTATGCTGCGTTTTGTTTGGGAGCATCTATTTTACGCAAAGGGATCGGACTGAGGGCTGGGGGAGGGAGCGAGGGAGGGAGGGGGAAGGTAGATTTCAACCTGTTTGTTGGATTGGCCAAGGCAACTAAAAAGCGTTGGCGTTTGTATAAACACCCCCGTTGAAGCCTTTGCCACTCACATTTTTATGCTTTGCATTTGCCGCCAAGCGAGAAATGGACAAAATGCAAATGCAACAACAATTGATGCTAAAAAATATGCAGCAAATGCTGCCGCAGCAAAAATCAACACGAGCATAGAAGAAGAGTTCGAAAAAAAACCTCAAATAAAATGCTCTTATAATAAAAAATGATTTAACAAACAAATCAAAGTAAAATTAAAGAGTGAAATTTAAAGTTAATTAGAAAAAAAAATTTAAAAAAATAAAAATAAATTAGAAATTTATTATATAAAAATCTATAAAAAAAATACAAGGACCAAATTAAGCATAAAAAAAACAGCTTCATTGTCTTAGATTTAAATAAAATTTGTCAAATTAATTTATAATTTACAAACAATCTTTAATAGTGAAGATGAACATTGAGTAGAGTATTCAGCAAAAACCGAAATGTGCAACAGAACATGGCATCGAGGGCTTAGTGTGTACAGCCAGCATTTACCCTTCACACCCCCCTCCCCTTCCTTTCAGCCCCCTCTTCTATACTCCACATTTAGTTCACTTCGTTTCTGATGTTTTGGTTTTCCATTTTTGAGCCAAACTCGCGGCCATATTCCATATTATACTACCAAAAGAAAACGTAAAAAAAAATAGCGTAAGCCACCTGCGAATTGGAGGGGGGGAGGGGGGGGCAGGTGTTGGCCCTTTTACACATTTGCCCATTTGCCCATTTGTATTTGGCTAACGGGTCAAAGTTGCGCACATCACGTGAGCAGCTTGAATCGACGTCGAGCGTGTAATTGTTGCAGCATAGCATGTTGCATACTTTCGGCAGCTACTGTAACTAACGCTACATGCCACTCAATCGCACAACAACAACAAAGAGCTGCTTTAGTTTTCTTTTTCCCATTTTATTTTTTTGTTCATTTGCGGCACGCGAATATTATTTGCCGCTTGTCATAAAGTATGCACCCATTTTTGTTGTTCCTTTCCGGAGTCCGGCAACGCCCGCGGCTCGCTTAGCCAGGGTTGCCAACGTACCGCACCTTGTCTGGCTGATTAGTTTATGTGCTGCGGTCAGCATGGGGGCTTTTGGCCGGATTGGATTGCATTTTTATGTTTCGGCTCGAAGGTCCTGCGCCAGGCCACATGCAAAGTTCAGACGCTAATTTGAGTGGGCGAGTGTGGCAAATGTGTCTGCTTGTTGTCAAGGAAGTTGTTCTTGGCTATTTAGCATAATTTCAAGGTAACATATTATTGTAGCAGACACAAAGTGAGACAATAATATTCAATTATAGTTTTTATAGTTTTTTATAATATATAAATATATGTTAAAAAATAGCTAATTTAATTGGCAACATATTTTCTTTTAAGTGCTTTCTTTCTTTACTCTTCTTTCTATACATCATTCAGTTTCAATTTATATTTTTTTTTTTTAACTGTGTAAATATATAATTTTTTGTTCTTTCATTTTGCCATATCTCTCTATAAGCTCTGTCTATCTATTTGTTCCGTCAACCAGAGAAACCCTTCTAAAACCCTGTCTATGTTTATCTCACTCTCTCTCTCTCTCTCTCTCTCTCTCTCTCTCTCGGTCTTTTACTTCTTTTATCTCCTGCTCTATACTAATGGCTGTGAACATGACTGGCAACTAATTTAACATTTCCCAGCGTCTGCATTCGACCCACCGATTTTTACATGTATATACCTATATTTCTATATATATATATATATATATATATATATATATCTGTATATATTCAAATCTATTTGTTTTGTTTTCCGTTGTTGTTTTTTTTTTGGTTATTTGACAAAAGCCTGGGAAAAGCGTTTGGCCATCCGACGACATCGCCCAAAATTTCAAATGGATTCTTTTTTTTTTTGTTGTTTGTAATTGCTTTGACCAACGTTCACGTTTTTGATTTTTACAGCTCTGTTGGAGGCCATTGCCAACGGGGTTCTCTTTCGCTGGCTATATACTATACTATACTATATATATATTTTTTAGTTGTATATAGTAAATGCATTTAGACTGCAGTTGCTGGCGTCAAACTGCATCCGAGCTGCAGCAAATGACGCATTCGCATCAGCGCTGTAAACTAAATGTGGAAAACATGCATATGGAAATGCTGTGGGCCAAAACATATTTATGTGCATATTGATGCAACCAGAAAGAAGCGCTTAAACGCCATTTGATTGACTAAAAAATATTAAAAAAAAAAGAAAATTTAAAGGGTTCAAAATAATTTATGATAGGCTGCTTAGTTAGTCAAGAAGCAATTTGAGAGAGACTTAAAAGATAATATGTTATAGTAGAGGCTATTAATAAATTTTAAAAATTACTAACAGAAGCTGGCAATTTTTTTTGGGAATATACAATACAAAATAAAATAAAATAAATTAAAAAAAATCACGCACAGACCTTGTTAAAAATAAAGAAATGAGAATTAAAAAATATATTAAAAAATAATCTGTAAAAAATCTTTAAACATAAACTAAACAAAAGAGATCTTTAGAAGTTAGCCATAATTTTAAGTTCAAGCTTCCCCTTGCCAAACCAATCCTTAATTATTCTGAAAATATTAAAACATATATGTATGTACATATATATATATTTAATAAGCCTCCACATTAGCTTGTAATTCCATTCTTCTGCGAAAAGATCAATGTAAATTCATTTTGCACATAAATCTTGCTATACTTAAATTTTTCTGAGAATATTCTGAAATTATATACTTATATTATATATGAATCCAGCAAAACATTTATTCATACTTGGCCCCATAAATTTCCCGAGAAGTTGATTTGTGATGTAAGCCAAATATATTTTCTTTGAACACTTGTTTTTCGATGGCTATTTAAATAAGTTAAGTAAATACTTGCTTTATTGCTGTTCGTAGTTGTTAACGTATATATGTATATATACATATATAGTTTATATTTCCGTTCGATATTGTGTCTGTCGCACTTCATGTGCAATTTCTTTTAATTTCTTCGGCACGATTGCGTAGTTAAGTTTCGAATTCTCATTAGACTAAGTTGCCAGCCCACACAGCTGAAGAGCTAGACCGACTCTGACAGACATCAGGGCCACAACCAGACCCACCCCCACCCCCTTTAGACAGCCTGCCCAAAAACCCAATGTCGTAACCACAAAAACTTTGTTCAGCTTCCAAAAGACTGAGATGGCAATATGTAGCTTGAGCTTGAGACAAAAACTAATGCATATGTTTAGGCATTTTAATTTATATACGACAACCCACGCACACACACACACACACACACACACAGGCAGACACAACTTCTAAGAAAGCTCACACATGCACACAACTAACCCCAACCCTTGACTTGTGGACTCCTTTCCAACCCCCTCCCTTTTTACCCCTTCCAAACCCTGCTCGGTTCTTCTCCTGCCGGCGCCGTTGATAAAAGCAACTTCCATTTCATTTAAACTACAATTTCCTTGACAGCGCACAGAGGCAACCGCTTGGCACAGCTAAGGAGTAAGGGGTTTGGGGATTTGGTTGGGGGCGGGGGCGGGGGTTGGCTTCTGCTAGGGGTTGGCAACCCTTTCACGCACTTATGAGTTAAACGCAAATTTTCTTAGCTGCCTTTTAGGCGCTCAGAGCTCTGAGTCTGCACAAATATGTCATCGGCAGTTGGCAGGCACACACACACGCACACACACGCACACACACACACACACACACACACACACTCTTACATAGTCGCACTTGAGTTGTTGGTAATTCATTATGCGTGTGCTTAGAGGCTTTTTCGGCATTGTAGTTGAAGTCGTACTAGACAACAACAACAACAGCAATAAACCCCCCTCCTCCCCCCTCCCCTTTCCTTCCCTCCCCCACCCCCTTTCGCATTGAACTTGTATTTTGTAGCTCATTCCAAGTCCTTTTTGGCTTTTGCTTTTCTTGCAAGATGCCACAGCCCGCATATTTCACTTATTAGACCTGGCAAACTGTCTCTGTGTGTGTGTGTGTGTGTGTGTGTGTACTTTTAGGCGCTACTGTAAAAGCGTTACAATTTATCTGCCCAGCCACCAAAAACTTCAAAAGCGACTCGACTCGAACATTTTGCGGCAATAGAAATAAATGCACAGATTTATGTTTAACTCTGTGTGTGTAGTGTGTGTGTGTGTGTGTGTGTGTGTGTGTGGCCTGCAGGTGTTGCCCACAGCTCACAACAAATTGGCAGCCCTCCTGCCAAAGTCAAGGTTGCACAAGGATGAGCTCAGCAGCTTAAGCCAATGCCAGCCTCCTAAGCCAAAACTTTATACATAACCCAAACACACACACGCACACACACACAACACACACTCACACACACACACACACACACAATAGAGACAACGTCCGAGCTGTGCTCCATGAAGAGTCCCGACGGAGTTGCTCAACTTCACAAAAATGTCAGTCCTTTGGTTCCTTTTGCTAGATTTAAACCTTTCCCCTTCCCCTCCTTCCCTTTCCTTCCTATTTGGCCATTGACTTTGTCCGCCTTAGCTGGCGTTGAACTCCCCAGTTGGTTTTCTTGTACCGTTTTAATTAATGGAAAATTTGTACGTTTTCTTCTTATTCATGTGGTCGTTTCTTCAATGCCTCAAGCAAAGGGTAACTCCAACTAAAAGAAATTGCCAGCTCCCCCCACTGAATACGTCGTAGCTTAACCCAAAATCGTTTTCCATCCTGCCGGAAAAACTAGCCAACCAACGGTTTTGGCCTCATGTTTCGCATCTTCTTCTTTGACAGTGGACAAGATCCAAATTGCCATTTGGTTTTCTCCTCTCGTCTTGATTAGAAAATTGACTTGGGAGTTGTTGCTTCAAGTAACTGACAACACATTTAGTTAACCTCAAGCTGAAAAATTCACTGTGCACATTTTAGCTGTAAATAAAAAAAAAATAAATTGATAAAATAATTAGATTTATTGAGCGTCTAATAAAAATATAGTTTTTGGTTAATAAGTATTCCATTCTATCTATAAACTAAAATTACCAAGAAGTCATATTACTTTTTCTAAATATGCTTACCCCTTTTTTCCCATATTCATATTTCATCTGAAATATTTTCCCTAAACTCTTTCCTTTTGATTGCAACTCGAGAGTCTTCTTTGCTTTTGTGCTTATGCTTATTATATTGGTATATGGATAAGAGCTTATCTTAGAACCCCGACTTAAAAATAAAAAGAAGCATTCTATGTTCGCACATCTTTTCGGTACTGATGTATTTATTAAGACTCTCTTTGACCGAATGTTAATTAGAAGCCGTGTCCAAACTTCGTTTTCATTTGTGCTTCCGTTCTAAATATTTTCTTTTTATTTTGTGCAATGCTTCAACTTCATTTGTGCTGCCAAAGCAAAGCCCCAAAAGCATTCGAGTGGGCGGTGGGCGTGGCGGGTGAATGGGCGGTCAACCACTGTCCTGCAACCGCAAGCAGGGGACCAGCAAAAAGCTGAGACGAGCAACGTCTTGGGTCTAAAGCGAAATGTTTCATTAGAGCCAATGTTGGCCGCAAATGGCCGGGCACCCAAAACGCACCACCCAACCACCCAACCACCCAGCCGCTCAGCCGGGCAACTAATTTGCAGTGTAGCATAAAAGGAATGGAAGCAAGTAGAGAAAAAAAAGTAAGAAACCAATCCATGGGATAAAAAAGAAACCCGGGCTCTACTTTCATCTTGGCCAAGAAAAACTTTGCTCCAAGTTCCAGAATAGAAAGAGAGCGTGGGGAGGGGGGGAGGGGGGGTGTGTTAGGGGTTGGGGTAGTTTTCTTCTTTGACGCTTTTTGCGCATACTTTTGAATGGTCTAACGAGCTTGGGGTTGCTTCGGCCGGCAACGTCTACTAATCATTGGGATTTTGCTATATATGTATATATCGAATGCTGTCCCAAAACTTTTGTGCGGTCATCGAAAGTTCCGTAAATTGAGCTCGTACACATCTAAAAATTGCATCCCTCTCCACAGGAAACCATACCAGCAACACCGGCCACGAGCACCGACACCAGCAGCATTGCTGGCATAGGCGGCGGTGGCGGCGGCGTCGGCGTCGGCGTCGGCAGCGGCGGCAATGGCGGCGGGGGAGGCGGAGGCGGTGGCGGTGGCCTCGCCGGCATCGGCAGCGGACTGGGCGACATTGCGAGCAGTTTGGGCGGCGGCGTCACCAGCGAATCGGAGGCGTATGCGGGTCTAATGAAGGACGCGGACAAGCTGAAGCTGATGCTGCTCGCCTGGAACTATCAGAACTCGACGGCGGTGCGCAACGGGACCGAAGGACCCGATCTCAGCGTCGTCGGCGGTCTCTGGGCGCAGTATCAGAACGCGTTGGCCCAGAATGCGGCGGCCGTGGCGGCGGCCACCAGTAAAATGGACAGCTCGTTGTCGCCGGTGCCCAGGCAGGATGCGGGCTCGCCGATGGAGGCGCAGGACGAGACTAACTCGTCCGGCCAGAAGGAGGAGGACGAGGTATCTGAAGATGATTCCGATGATAAAATGGACGAGAAACTGGCCACTCCACACGATCCCGAGCGCCTCAAGGCCTTCAATGTGAGTAAAGTGCAAGAGTAACAAAGAGAGAGAGAGAGAAAGAGAAAGAGAAAGAGAGAGTGTAAAGCGAACGTTGCCAATAAAGCCACCTGGAATGGCCCACAAATCCCAAAGGATCTGCGATATTCAAGTTTTATCTCCTTGCTTTGCAGATGTTCGTGCGTTTGTTTGTCGACGAGAATCTGGACCGGATCATACCCATCTCCAAGCAGCCAAAGGAAAAGATCCAGGCGATCATCGATTCGTGCGCCCGACAATTTCCCGAGTTCAGCGATCGTTCCCGCAAACGGATTCGCACCTATCTCAAGTCGTGTCGGCGCAACAAGAAAACCCGAGACGGCTGGGAAAATACGGTAAGTGAAATTCAATCTATTCATTATCAGATCTATAAAAATCGTTAGAGAAAAGTATTCGCTTTAATGAAATGTAGTTTTCCCTATTGCAGACCCGTCCGACGCCCGCTCACTTGACCTCCGTGCAGGCGGAACAAATCCTGGCGATTGCCTGCGAGAACGAATCGATGAACGCGAAGCGAATGCGCATCGGCCTCGAGCCGATTACCCACGCGGTCCCGGCGCCGGGCAGCGTTGTGGCCGCTGCCGCCGCCGCTGCCGCCGTCGTGGCCGGCACCAGCAGCAGCTCCGCCAGCAATGCCGCCACCGTCACCTGCACCGCCGCCGATGCCGCCGGCCTGAGCAGCGTCGCAGCCGCTGCGCTGCCCTTTGTCAGCGCCGTTGGCTTTGCCCGCTCCACGCCCAACTCGGAGCATGCGGACGCCGCTTTCGGCGCCGTTGCGGCCAACCTCGTCGCGGGCGGCGGCGGCGGCGGCAGCGCCGGCGGCAACAGCACCAGCGGCGCTGCTGGCGGCGGCGGCGGCACCGGCGGCATGAGCTCGGCGCGCAGCTCGCCGCTGGCGCTCAGCTCGAACGCCAGCGTTGGCGGCGCCAGCGTTACGGGCTTGGCGCTGGCCAACGGCGCCGGCGCCTCAAATGGCGCCGGCCTGCCCTCCAGCAGTCCCTACACCACGGACTTCAGCTCGCCCACGGCGGCCTCGCCCTTCGTCGCCGCTGCTGCGGCCGCCGCCGTCGCGGCCGGACGTGCGCCCAGCTATCCCGGCTACTTTCCGGGCGTCGCCGGCCTGGGTAATGGTAAGTAAACAGCCAGAAACCAAATGACAAAATTCTTCATTATTATTTAAAATAAAAGCTTGCCAGAAAAGTTGAATGAAATCTTGCGAAGGTTTTTAAAAGCAGAGCAGAAAATATTTTTATATTAGATTGAAAATTACATTATTTTTCCTGGAAAAGTCAATGTATGAAATAGATTCTTAAACTAGTTGTGAGCAGCACTAAGTTTCATTTTTAAATATATTTTTTTGTTATTTAAAGAGGTTTATTATTTATTAATATTATTTTGAAAATAAAAGCTTGCTTTAAGTGAAGATAAGCGAAAACAAAGCAGACAAAAGTATTTATACATACATAGGTATATAAGCTTTAAAGCACATTATTGTGTAGAGTATTAAAAAGCTTCTAAAACTATTTTTGAGCAGCACTGAATTACTAAAAATCATTTAAACTCAGACTAAAAGAGTTTTGGATAGCATAACTTAGACAATAGACTGAGTTAAATTAAAATCTAGCTTATTAACATAGTTCAACTTTTAAATAATAATAGAATAATTAAGATCTTTGAAAAAAATAAATAAAACAAAAGAAAAAATAATAAAATAATAAAAATAAATTTAATAAAATATAAAATAAATATATAAAAAATTAAAACACTAAATAAATAAAAATAGATCAATAAATTGAAAAATAAATATATAATAATAAAAAAATAAACATGAAAAAAATAATTAATAAATATATATAAACATAATGTAAATAGAAAAAAATTGAAAACATAAATATTAAAAAAATAAAGCTGCCAAAGCACTAGGCAAGTTTTTATTTTAAATAAAATAAGAATTGAAGTCTCATTGTTCGAAACTGAAGCTAAAGTCAATTTTCTTCTTCTTCTTTGCAGTTACGCCCACCGATCTCTCCATGAAGCCGACGACGCTCGGCGCTGGCGTCAATCTCGCGGGCAGCGGCAGCAACAACAACAACAGCAGCGCAGTCAGCGCGCAGCTGAGCGCCGCCAATCTGGCCACACTGAGCAACGTGAACAACAACAATGCGCTGGTGACCGCCACACAGCAGCTGCAGCAGCTGCAGCAGCAACAGCAGCAGCAGCAGCAACAACAACAGCAGCAACAGCAGCACCAGCAGCAGCAGCAACAGCAGCAGCAGCAACAACAGCAGCAACAGCAACAGCAGCAGCAGCAGCAACAGTTGCTGGCGTCCGGCGATGGCTGCTCGCGAGTGAATCCAATTTTGCCGCACAAGCTGAGCCCCAACGAGGTGACCGCTGCCCGGCAGGTCATCTCGGCGTACAGGGAGAGCGCTGCGTTTCTGCTGCGCACCGCTGACCAGGTGGAGCAGCTGTTGGTGCAGCAGCAGTAGGCGTGGCTGTGGTGGGCGGTGACAAACGGGCGGGCACTCTTTCCAGACCCAAGCGACGCGAGGCGCGCGCGGGTTGTTCCTATTTAAATTTAAATTTAAATTGAATTACACACAAAAACAACAGCAACAGCATCAGCAACAACAACAACAACAAAAGCTGCAGCAGCAGCAACTAAGCAAATTAGAAAGCGAAAGCAGAAAATAGTCAAAGCATAGCAGCAAACCAAAAAAAAAAAAAAACAAAAAAATAATGAAACAAAAAACATATTAACAACAAACAAAACAAAAGAATACAACAAAAATAGTCAAAAAGTTCGTTTTAACAAACATTTTAAGTGTTTTTTCCTCCAAACTACGTACAGCATATAACAAATAGAATTAACGGTAAAGCAAACGATTTAAAACAAATACCAAAAAAAAAACTAAAATCCAATCAGTAAATATTGCAATTATCAAAGCAGCAAAAGACAGTAACAGTTTTTCTTTTGTTTTATAGTTCAAAAGCTCGCCAAAAAAAAAACAAACATTTCCTTTAGTTTTAACTTAAGTTAATTGTTTTTATTTTGTGCGAGCAATTGAACTAAAAAACATTAAAGTGACAAATAAAACAAAAAACCAAATAAATATGAAATCAGCAACAAATTAACTAACTACAGTGTCTACTAAAAGTAAAACTACAATAGCCACACACCCAAAACAAACACACACACACTCACACACAACACTCGCAATGCGTTCAAGTTTTTTGTTAACCTTATTAAATTTTGATGCTCTACGCGGAGCTGCAATTTCCGGCCCAGTTTCAAGTGCGCGATTTGTTAAAAAAAAACTTAAATAAATATAAAAAAAAAAGAAAAACGATAAATATAATATTGTATTGTATGTAATTAAGTTGAAGTATTGTTGTACATTTTAAGGCGTATCAGAGAAAAGATAAAGAAAAGAAAACAAACATTTTAAGGCAAAAAAAAACACAAAAAAAAAGAAAACCAAAAAGACATTATTTAAAATATATGGGAAACTATGAGAAAACACAGGGTGATACTTTCAGAAATTATTACAAAAACCTAAGCTAAAAATTAAAAAAGAAATGAATATGTGTAAAAAAAAATTATAAGACAAAAGACATGGCATAGACGTTGGTATATGTGTATTTAACAAAATTAATAAACAAAGTATTTAATTTAATTTGTAACATTTACTAATTTTTAGCTTTTACGTTTTTGTGTCAATTTCTTTAATCCAATTTTGGTTTAACACTTTTATGTAGCACTGTTAAATGTTTGTTCGTTTCTTTAAATTAAAATAACTTTATGTTCGGGATTCCATTTGATTTGTTTTGAAATTATTGATATACATACAAAATACGAAATAAAATATTTAAATACAAAATAGCCATTAATGTTTTTTGCAACTATAAATGTGCATGTAAAAATAATACGAAAAACAGTAAAAAAAAATAAAAACTAAAATCGAATCGAATCGAATCAGTTAAGATCGTATGCGAAAGCGCTATGCAAAGCAAATTATAGAATTTAATAATATAAATCAAATACAAAAACAAAAGCGTATTTAATCAATAATTAAATGAATATTAATTGTATGGAAAACGAGGGGAATTCTGTTCGACAAAACGGTAATTATAATAACGATAACTAAAATTTATTAACTATAATATAATGAATTGGTATTTGCATAGAAAAGTAAACTAATTCAAAAGTCCGAAAATACGAAAAACACAAAAAACAAAACCAAAAACCAAACCAAACATTTTAAAAGTCGACTAAATAAAGAATTTATGAGAATTATATGTATATTAAAAACTTGTTGCAGTTATTTACTTCCACTGGCTTTCAAACTGTATTTGTGTAAGCGGTTGCACAAACCATTAGCTTATTTTAATTTAGTTCAGTTGCACTCAAACCTATTTATTTAGACCTGAGCCAATTTCCGCTTAACTGTATGTATTGCTTCAAAACTGTATATGCAATAGTACACAGTTATCATCAAACTGTTCTCAACATGTGCACCAACCACGAATCGCTCCCAAACTATTTTCCAATTGCTTTTATATTTGTCGCACATTTATTTTGCAAATATTTAATGTACATTTATATATATATATATATTAACATATTTATGTATATTATATTTTATTTATATTTCTTATATGCTCAAAACAATTAACGCTTTGCATCGACTTAATTACAGTACTTAATTTCAATAATTTTGGATTGGATCTAATGACCAAACAATAAAATAAATATTACAAAATCTTAATTCTTAAAGTAAACTCAACTTTTCGCTGCTCTCTTTAAGTTCCATTCCTTTTTTTCTCTTTCACTTAAATTAAACTATTTCTATTTTTAATGACTGTTTATGAAAGCGAAAGAAAAACAAACACAGATTAAAGAAAAAACACAAAATTAATGAAAGCACCAAAAGTTTTTTGTAACACTTAAATTCCATTTTTTTTTTAAGTTTCGTTGTTATTGTTTTTTGTTGTATTGTTGTTCTTGTTGTTGCAGCAATTCTCTAAAAGATCGCGTTTTTGCGAGCTGTGGCAAGATTAGATTTCACTAAACAAAAGTGCTGCGTTTAAATGGATTTGGATACAACCCCAAAACGAACCTTAACTAATTTAAAAGCTGCCTTAACAAGGCCCCCATTGGAGGCTCAACAGGGACACTTCACGCCAGGACACCGTCCAGGGCATGAATGACGCCATTGGTGGCGGGTATATTCGAGGTGACCATTTGGGCGTCGTTCACCTTGATTTTGCCGGCGGAGGTCTTCTGCAGGACGACCGTCTTGCCCGTGTAGAGCGAATCCTTCACCTGGTAGAAACGCATGCCCGCCGAGAACAGAGCACCTGGCACAATGTGCTTCATGGCGAACTCTTCGGCCGCCTCCTTGTCCGTGTACAGCTTCTCCAGCGTGTCCGAGTCCAGTTCGCTGAAGCTCTTGTCCACCGGCGCAAACACCGTGTAAGTCTTAACGCCTGCAAATCGAATCGAAACCAATTTTAATTGCCGTTAACATAAATGGGAATTTGCTTGAGCTCACCCTTGCTCTGCAGCTTCTCGGACATGCCCGAGGTGTAGAGTATCTTCAGGAAATTGGAGAAGCGACCCTCGCGATCCGATTGCAGCGTCTGCAGCAGATCGCCAACGGGCAGCGGGAACATTACCCGGTCCACGGCATGCGCCACGCCCTGCGGTATCTTTATGTCCTTCTTGTTCAGCACAACCATCGCTCCGTTGATGGTGGTGAGCTGAAAACGGAGAACTTGGTTTAATACAAGCTTGGCTTAAACAAAACTCTCTCTCTCTCTCTCTCTTACAGTGACATCGTTCCACTCCTGATCGTGCATATTGTACTGGTTGACGCGCAGTTGGGTGCCCGCCAAGGACACGCCCGTCATCTCGTCCTGCAGCGTGGCGATCTCAAAGGCCCCGGGAATCACGTGATGCAAAAGCAGCTGCAGAGGAAGAAAGTTAATTCGAGTAAGTACTTGTAATCAAATCAAAGGAAATAAAATCAAAAAAATAAGGAAACTTAAGATGTAGAATAATGAAAGAGAAAGAACTTTGAACAAAATGGTCTCAAACATAAAAATCGGTTAAGTTTTGGCCAATTTATTGAAGTTTGAAAACCGGGAGGAGTACTTTATATGGGATCTGAGAGGTTTACAAGTCAATTTTTTCCCAAAATTTTGCATGATTTTTGACGAAAAAATTGACCCCTCAGAAATACTTTTAAAGTGGATTTTTATACTAATTAAAGTACCAGCAATCGATTAAAAATATATTCGGCGGATTTTAAATTTTTAAAAATTTTTTTTCCGAAAATTCACCAGGGGGGAGTACAGTGTTTTTTTTGGAAAAGTGTCGAAAAAAAAAAAAATTAAAAAATGAGGACAATTTAAATGTAGAATCAAAATAGAAGACAGACTATGAACAAAATGGTTTTAAACATAAAAATCGGTTAAGTTTTGGCAAAGTTATTGGGGTTTA
Source organism: Drosophila lacertosa (assembly GCA_004143845.1). Taxonomy (NCBI): domain Eukaryota; kingdom Metazoa; phylum Arthropoda; class Insecta; order Diptera; family Drosophilidae; genus Drosophila; species Drosophila lacertosa. The sequence goes on along the minus strand of SCDZ01000431.1, from coordinate 49,620 downwards.
AGATCTGGGAGAAGTTTTGTATATGGGATTCGGGAAGCTTACAAGCCAAATTTGTTTTCTTTATGAATGAAACAAAGGAGAAGGAAAAGCTCTTATTAACTTACACCGCTGAGCAGTCGCGGATTCGACTGGAACTTCTCCTCGGCACGTTCGGGTCCGCCGAGCTGGACGAGCAGATTCTTGAACGCCTTGTCCGTGGGCACAAAGATCGTGTAGGGACCCGTCTCGTTGAGGATGCTGTCCAGACCGCTCTGGCGCAGATACTTGGCCATGGCGAAGAGTCCGTTGCTCTTGAGTATCTGCAGCAGATCCTCGCTGGGATTCGATAGCACCGAGGCGCCGCCCGTCGACGCTGCCTTCTCCGTGTTCTCCGTCTCCTGCACCAGAGCATCAGCGAACTGCGGCTCCGTCGGCTGTGTCTGGCTCTGTGGCTGGGTCTGACTGATCTCCGCCAAACGTTCCGTTACGACGGGCGTGCTGTGGGTTTGATAAACGGGCGCCGCTGTGGTGCGGATGAGGCTGGCGGCAGCGACGCTGGCGCTGTTACTGGCGGTGCTGCTGCTGCCGCTGCTGCTGCTGGTCTCGTAGAGACCGGTGTAGCGGGGCGAGTAGGTGGTGCTGTAGGGGGTGGTGCTGTAGACGGTGGTGCGCGGTGGGCTGCTGGTGGTGGTGCGCGACGGATGATACTGGCGATGATTGCTGGGCGTGTTGCGTGCCACAAACGGTGTCGGCGTCGTGGTGCTCGTGGTGGTGCTTCTGGTGGTGCTCCTGATGGTGGTGCTGCTAGTGCTGCTGGGCGGTGCACGCGTCGTCGTGGTTTGTATGATCTTGCCGCTCTTGATCTCCACAACCTCGTCGTTGGGCAGCGTCAGCCGATAAACGGAGGGCGGCAACTTAATCTCGCCGCTGCGGATGCGTTCCAGAATGCTTTCGACCTCGGCGCCCGTTTGCTTAGTTTCCTTCTCGCCGTTGGCCTTGACGCCCTGGATCTTGAAGCTGCCGTCGGCCTGCTCCTCCAGATACACGTAGGTGGCCTTCTTCTTGGTCGGCGGCAAAGTGGGCGGCGCGGGCGTGGCCTTGGCCGAGCTGGCACCACCGCCCAGACCCTCGATCTCGTAGCCATCGGGTATGAGACCGCGCTTGGCCAGCTCCTCCAGCGTGGGCGGCTCGTCCGAGTCCGAGGTGATTACCGCCGAGCTGGCAATGCTGTTGGCCCCATTGCTGACGCCCTGAATGTCGCCGGCGCCGACGCCGCCGCCGCCGTAGAGCGCCGCCAGGCTGGACAGATCAACGCCGCCGGGCAGCGTCTCCGATTCCTGTGGATCGGGAGAACGCAATATCTGAACCTTACCGCCGCCGGGCAGGACTAAATCCTTGCTGCCGCTGGGCGCCACATCGCTTAGACTGAGCTTGGCCGCCGTCTCGGTGGCTGAGCCCAGCGCCTGTTGCGCCAGCAGCGCCTGGAGCTGATCCTGCGAATAGGCCTGCTGGCCCTGCACCAGATTGGGATCCGTGGTGCGTATGACCTGGACACGCTGGCCGTTGGGCAGCACCAGATCCATCTCGTCGTAGGTCTTGTTGCCGCCCAGCGGCTGCTGCGGCGTCTCCGACAGCGCCGCCTTCAGCTGCTTCAGCAGATCCTCCCGAGCAATTGTCTTCACGGGCTTCTTGCCGACGAGCTTCTGGCCGCCATATTTGCCCAGCTCCGCCTTCACCTGGGCGTAGATGTTCTTGCGCGGCTCCTGATCCTCGCTGGTGCTGCTGGGCGTCGTCGTCGTCGTCGTTGTGGTCGTCGTTGTCGTCGTCGTCGTCGGATGCTCCTTGTAGTATTGCTGCAAAGCGCTGTTGAACTGATTGTATTCCGTGGGATGGGCGACGGGACGACCGCGTGGCGCCTGCGCGAACTGCGACTGCGACTGCGGCAGCGGCAGCGACTGCGACTGCGGCGGATAGTTGTTGTGCTGGCTGATGATTGTCGGCAGGACATGCTGCTTGATCGCGTGCTGCTTGGCCAGGAACTCCTCGTGCTGCTGACGCACCTTGTGCTGCGACTTCTCGTACTGCTTGGCCACGAACTGTTCGTGCTTCTGGATCAGCTTCTGTTTGTACTCCAAGTCAGCGGATTGAGCTTGTGGTGCATTGCTGATAAACTGTTGTTGCTGCTGTTGCGGGAACAATTGTTGCTGCTGTTGCTGCTGGGACTGTTGCTGATAGGTTTCGCGTGAAGCCTGCACGGGAAATGCGGTCGAGGGTAAATTGTTAAAGATTTGAGGGAGTGGCAAACCCAGCTGAGGCGTTAAAGGATATTGTTGCTGTTGTTGTTGTTGCTGCTGTTGCTGATAGTTGAACTGTTGCTGCTGCTGCTGCTGCTGTGGCTGTGTTTGGAATGTGGGCACTGGCGCCTGGCTGGGCAGCTTCTGTGTCGTCTGCTGGCCAAATTGCTGCGGCTGCTGGTAAGCAAACTGTTGCTGCTGCTGCGACAGTTGCTGCTGCTGCTGCTGTTGCTGATAAGCCTGAGCTGGAAAAGCCGTGGATTGCAGTCGTGTGTCGGGAAACTGTTTGTGGCGCTGGGGCAGCTGCTGCGAGCTGGCATAATTGCGCAGATCCAAGAAATTCTGATGATGCAGATCCAGATTGCTGCCAGTTGCCGGTGGTTGCTGCTGCTGCTGCTGAAGTTGCTGTTGTGGATACTGTGGCGCAGTTTGCAGTTGGTTTTGTGTGGAGCGTTGGAATTGCTGATTGCTGTGAGAGTGTTGCTGTTGCTGCTGTTGCTGTTGCTGCTGTTGCGGTTTCTGCTGCTGTGGATATTGCTGCGCAAAACGATGTGGTTGCTGCTGATGATGCTGTTGATGATGATGCTGATGCTGATGCTGATGCAGATGCTGCTGCTGCTGCTGCTGTTGATGCTGCGGTGGAATGGGCAGCTCGATGCCAGCCTGGACGAAATTCTGTTGGTTGAAGGGCTGCTGCTGCAGATTTAGCTGACGGCGATGTCCATTGTGAAAGGGCAGAGGCGGCACAGGAGGCTGTAAAGAGGGGGAGGGGGGGAGGGAGAAATGTAAACAAACATTAGCCAAGGCAAACATTCACTTTAAATACGAACTAAAAGCTAACGAGTAACGACGAATAATGGACTTAACGTTTGTTGCATCATTCGCTGTTGACATTAATTCGCAGCTGAAAACCAGATTTATCGTCAGCGAAAATGAAAACTGGCACAGAAAACTTTTTCGCCATTGACTGATCAAATGTGGGCAGACCCACAAAATTTCCCCTCTGCTTTGATTGTGAATTGATATGAACCAGTTTTCATGTTGGCTCAGTGCTCCAATTTAGCTTTAGGCAACAACAAGATTTGTGCGTTAGCCAAAGTGGCTTGACAACCAGTCAAAGCCATGAACTTGGCAGTACTAACATCAATGACGTCATTGCGAAACCATAAATTAAACTTATTTGTCATATTTTAATTGTTTCTATGCTTAATAATAGATATGGGGCTTAAGTATAGTTTAATTAAATTTCCCTACTTGTCTTAATTGGCTGTTTTGTTAACTTATCAACTTACCACTCACGGAGAGCAAATTAATATTCCTCGCTCGCTCACTCTTTCATAAGTTGTGCCATTGAAGAGAAGAAGTCAAGCACGTAATCTTGCTTATCTTACTAACGCACGCGTTCTTATTAAGCGCCACTCAACGGCAGCTCTTGAGCCACCACATAATGCAATTTCATGAGAGGCCAAACATTCCACTCAATGCGCGAATTAGGGGAAAGGCAAGCATGCAAATTTTGTGCATGCTTTGTTATGTGTAGAAGAGCACAAAGAAGCCGCGCTCAACTTGAGCTACAATGCCTAAGCTGCAGCTGCGTATGCTGTACAGATTACTTATGACATATAATTAATATAACCAACTGTAAATATGCTCTTATAGCGATCGCAGGCAGCTGCATTAGACTTTGTCTGCTGGCTCTGCGAACAGCGTACCAGTCTTGAACCACATATTGAACAGTGTCTATCGATCGATTTAGTCTTCCAAACGAAAAGTCTTAAAGTGTATAAAATAAAATTGCAAGTGAATAACATACAAAAATGTGCGCTAAAGATGTGAAAAATTAAGCTGTGTCAAGTAGTGGCGCAAAGCTGATGGATTGAGACATTGAAACATTGACTTGCGCTCCTCGCTTGTTGCCTTTCAGTTGAAAAAGTGTTGCAATGGACATTTCTTTTGTATTCAATTGGAATTGTCGTCGCAGTCGAAGTCTTCGTCGCCTGGGATCTTTCACAGCGGCGCGAGGCTTAAACAATGTCCGAGGTGGGTTGCAAACTGCTTGTCATACGCATCGCACACGCATCCACAGTTGGGCTGGGATGATGCGGCACAAACAACAACAAAGAGAGGCGAAACAAAACGCAGTACAATAACTACAATAACTACATGGCAAGCAAGGTAAACAACAGTTATTCAACGACAGGCAGACAAAGACAAGAAGCAGAAGATGAGCGGACAGTGAATGGTGAGTCTGGCTGTGCGGTGGGGCAGCGGGGATAGCGGGAGTGGGGACTTTTCAAATGCTTAGCAGCATGCATAATTTTTATTGCCGGGGCCCATAAATCTTATGGCTTTTGCATTATCTTGCGACATTGCGATGCGTCCGCAAGATTTTCGAAGTTTCAGACCTGTCGGTCGTTTATGCCACACTTTACAGGTAGCCGCTTCCCCACCCCCTTGGCGTGTAGCTCTTTCTTTTCGCATAGTAATTATGTTGTTGCCGCTAATGATGCAGCTCATCAAAGCTGCCATTCGAGCGGCTGATTATGCAACTCCCCACATTATGATGCAGCTCCTGAGTTGCTTTTGCTTCCAATTCCCCTTTCCCTTCCCATTCTTCTTATTGTGTATTTTGTTTTCTGAACCTGTGCTGCGAAACACTTGCTGACTGAGGTGAATTCTTGAGTGGTTTTGTGGGCTTTCGCGTAAACTACTTTAACAGTTATTGTTGCTCTTCAACTTTGAGTGTACTCATTGCGTGTGCATTCCACTCAAAGCTTTGATCTTTTAAACTGAGCAGCAAACTAGAATATTTGCTCATCCCAGGGCTACACTCGCCATAATCGTTCGTTTGGCGTATTTAATGAGTTAAGTTGAATGATATCGCAATACGAAATAAATATTCGTGCATTGACTTTGACAGCGGCTCGAAAGAGCATTTTTCACACATAAGATTTCTTTTGAAGATTTTCTTTGGCTTTCGACATCAATTTTCCCATGGCATAAGTTATTTTGGTATTTTTTTTGTTGTGTTTTTGACAAATTGCACAGCTGGTGAAAACATCAATCAATCATCAATCAAGTGCCCAAAAGCATTGGCACTGCAATTAACCGAAAACATCCCGGACCCTGTCTGCCGTCCGTCCGACTGTCCGTCTGTCCGTCTGTCTGTTGGAGCGACAGTCAGTGAACTCTGTCCCAAAGGGTTCCATAATTTTGAGTCATTTTTCATTTTACTGGCACGTTTCGAACATGTTCATTTCACGCCTTGGCGTATTCGTATTCGTATTCGTTTCTACATGCAAAACGCTTTCATTTCGCGTCTCTTTTTGTCTCTTCACTTCCCGCTACCTTTCCCGAGCCAAGCCCCCCAATAAATGGTCGCTACGCATGCGCCCAGCTAACGACCACGTTGAGCACCAGCTGGGCAGGTGTAACTGTTTATTGTTGTTGTTGCTGTGGTTGTCACATGCCAACACGAGACACACATTAGCGGTGCGCTATGTTTGTGGACTGTGGACTGTGGGCAGTGGATTGTGGATAGCTCGATTGAAGGTGTCAATGGATTGACAATTTGAGCGTAGCCGAGATCAGAAATCAGTCATCAAACGGTGGCCATGTTCAAAGTAGCACAACAATTAATCTTCAGATTTTTGATTGAATTTGTTGTTGTTGCTGTTGAGTGAAATTGATTTTAATGATTGACAGTTGGGATTTTCTTGAGGTCGAACGAATTTTGTATGTTTCCATTCTAATTTATAATTTTTATTGTGTATATTCAGATTGCGGAAATTCGGCTTTAATGGGTCACTTTTAATTGCTTTCTATGCATTAATCTGAAGACAAGTGAGAGCTAATTTTCTTATTTATATAATTATTTCTAAATGATTATGGGATCAAATGAATTGGACTATTGTGTGTTTGAACAAAACAAAGTTTTTAAATGTATGTCTTCATTAAAGTACGAATTGTTTGTATTGTTTATGAAAATCAAAAGATGCTGCTGCCCTTTTTTTCTCCATAAATCTTGTTTATTGTAACGCTTACAATTCCCAATGGTTTCGCTTTTCAAATCTTCCGCTTTAACGAAGGTCAACACAAAAGTTAGGTTAGGTCACTAAGTGGCCCATACAGATGCAACTTTCCTTAACGCACTTTTCTCAAGCAGCTCATAAATCTTGCAAGTCTATAACATTTACTTAATAACTATGCCCGATGAATTACTTAATACTTGAACAACAAAGAAAGTGGCCCCGCCCAAAAGGGGCTCAAATTGTATTTTTTTATTACGAAAGCGTTGCATATTAGAGCTGTCATATCAAATGGGCATTATGCTAATGACTAAAGATCAGTCAGAGATTGGAACATGTATCTAAAAGCAGAAGAAGTAGTAGAAGTGAAAACAAGTTGAGGCATTTGTGAGAAGAAAAAAAAGCATGAAATTCATATATTTCTTTGGACATTGGGGCGTTGATCCGTAATGTTATAACTGTCAGTTACACGCCGCTTTGGCTTCGACTAATTTGTTAATAAGTCATAATTGATTTCACATCACACATCAGCAAAAAAACTAACAAAAAAAAAAATAAGCGAAACACAGCGTAAATAAAAATGTATAAATAAAAATCAGGTAACGCCGCCGCCGCCAGATGAGCTCCAAACGAAAGCGAAATCTCAAATCCGAAATTTCTTTTCGTTTTCGTTTCTGTTTCGTTTCGACGGAGTGAAAGTGATTTGCAGACACTTAGTGAACATTTATTCGGCATACGTTAATCAGAATATAATGGATCAAACATAGCCAGAAAGAAGCTAATCGGCTTACGTGACTCTTGGCTCAGTTAATTAAGCGTTACCCAAGTGCTTTTGGCCATAAATTCTTCTGATCTCCGGCTAACTGTTTGCGTTGTGTGTGTTGTCTGTTGCGCAATGTGCCGCAGGTATTTCGTGTATCTTACAGATACAACTCGTCAGCGTCTCCGTCTCGCAATTTCGGCCAGCATCGCCAATGGCCAATGGCAAACTGAAGCTGGCCAAGTGGCCTCGTTTGCCGCTGCCTTTCGCGTTTCCTGTACAGGCCCCTCTCCTGGCCGCTGCACTGGATTTAAACTCTGCTTAGGCAGGTTTTCTTCTAACTCTGTCTTGGTTTTATTTTTTTATGCATTTTTTTTTTTGCTGCTGGCTCTTGACGTGTTTTTGTTTCTGCTGTGGCGTTTTTTATTTCTAGGGCGCCTGCATTTTTGGTCACTCGTGGAGTTTTCAAGGTTCTCTCTGCGAGGGTAATATTATTTTTTTATTTGTTTCTCTTGTTGCCACTGTGTGTTGCAATCAAACAGATGCACATGTCAGCGCTAGAACAGATTTCACTTTTGGGCATAATTAATGAGCCTTTCAACGTTGCTGCTGAGATCACATCTTTTATTTTTTTTTCATCTGCTAATTGGCTGCTCTGAATTCAGCTCGCTGTGGAACTGAAAAACACCAAAAATATACTTGCAGCGTAATAATTCTTGATTCTGGGTCAAAACGAAGCTGTCAAAACGTGATTCTGATGCTGTCTCACTTCAACTCTCTAGAGACTGCATTAAAGCTATTTTTTGAAACGTTTACTCATTCTTAAATTAAAGAATTTAAGTTAGTTGGCAAAAGTTCGTAAACATTTTCTATTTGGCATTCGTAAATGTTTAAAGTATCTTTTTAATCAATTCATTGCTGAAGCATCTTTGCATCTTTTTCACATTCGATTGTGTTGCAATCCCCGTTGACTTAAAGTGACGTAGTCAATGGCTTATCGCCGATCGTAATGTTCAGGCCCAAACTGGAAGATCGTGCCCACATCGTTGTGATTGAGGCTGCGGATCAACAACAGATGCAGATCAACAAAGAACAGCGTTCGATGACAGCTCCGATCTCAGTCAATTGGCAGTTGGCAACGAGAACTGGTTGGCCACGATGCGGCCGCCTTTGTGGCCATGTGGCAACACGGCATAAAATGTGCATAATAAGCATTTGATGTGTTTGCTTTGGTTGTTTTCGATGTTGACCAATCTCGGGATTTGGCAATTGGCCTTTCACTTTTTGTATCGACAAATGACTGCAGTTAGCAAACGATCCGAGCAGCAGCCCAACGAGCCGAACTAAAGGTATTTTAATTGCCTACAAAATAGTTTGCGCTCTACGCAAATAAGTAATTAATTCGTGGCCGCTTAAAAAGAATGCGCAGCACAAACAAAAAGCCCCAAAACAGCAACTGAAACAACTGAAAGAGAAATTTACATAAAATTGTGTAATTAACTCAAGTTTTGTCTGGCTAAAAGCTGAAGAAGAAGAGCCAAAAACTGCCTTTCAGCAACACCTACAATTGCGTCCACTTTGAGCCATAAGGCGCATAGCCTGCCCAGCGGACCGACCGGTCACATGAAAGCGAAAGAAGCCACCCAAAAAAAAAAAACTAAAAAAAAACAACAACAACAACAATAACAACGAATTTGCCCCAAGCAAGTGAAACAATTGCAAGCACAACAATAACAATAACAATAACAACAAGTCTTGCAGAAAAAAAAAGAAGTTATTTAACCGACGCTTTGAAAAAGAAACTTGGTCAAAAGTTGGGCCTGATTTTATCGCCAAGCCGTCGGTCCGAGACGTCAGTGTAGGAAAATGCTCGTAAAACTGTTTATAAATTAGCACAATTTGTCTTCTTCATTGTTGTTGTGGGCAGTAACAAGTGAAGAATGTGTTGTTGTTGTTGTTGTTAAATTTAGAGCTAATTCAGTTTTGAGCACTTCAGCGAAGGAATGTAAAAAAAATGCCTAAAATATGTATTCCAATAGATTTGAGTTCATCCATCAACTTCAATCAAGCCGAAGATCCTTCGTAAAAATTATGATAAACCAGCATTGCTGACTGTCAAGTTGTTAGTTACAGCTTTTGCATGTTGCACACAAAGTTGCATAAGAGTTGCCTGCAGCAGCAACAAGTTGCAGTTGCAGCAATTAACGCAATCAGAAACTTTAACACTTTTCGTTGCGCATTGAGTTGGCTAATTGAATGTGATGCATGCAAATTAGCTGCAATTGGGCTAAAAAGCCAGCAGCAGTCAGCAGTCAGCATTGAGTTTCCTGGCAACAACACCTACGCCATGTTGCCATGTTGCTGGTGGCACAGAAGGTTGGCTGCTGGCTGCTACCTGATCTCATGTGGCATGCACAATTTGACACAGTCAGACAGACTTTACGAGCCACCAGAGATTTATGGTATCATTAGCCAACTTTGTGTATCTTTTTTTGAGTGGCAATTGTAATTTAAATAAACCCACTTTTTGGTCAGTCTTTAGTCATGTGAAAATCGAGGTTTATGTGCCACTTAATTTAAATGTTCATATAGCTAATTGCAATTGTTTTTCCTCAGCATCAAATGAGTTGTTTTTGGTTTTGGTTTGATTTGAATTAACTAAGCTGTGAAGAAAACTATGAAAGAAAGTGCTTATGATTAGCGGATATATAAGCAAAGAGAAGAAAGACGTAGAAAGACAGGGGAAGTACTAGAGTCAAAAAAAAAACAAGGTTAAAAGCAACAACCTATTAGAAAGTTCGTGAGGGTGGTCTAAAAATAAAATCCAAACAGAATAATTAAGTTATTCATTTTCAAATTGGAGACCATAGAAAAATCAAAGACTAAGCCAAGTTTTTAAAGCTATTTTAAGCAAACAATAAAAGTAATTAATTTAATTAAACATCAGGTCAAACTTGCCAAACAATTTATCTCTGAATGGCTTTGAGTACTTAATTCCACACCCTCAGAAAAGTTGAACACTTCATCAAGCTGATGTTGGCAGGCAAACAACTCAATTGCAACATCCACAAAAGCATTAACAATAACTAACAAACAAACGCACACCTTCAATTTGCAAGTCAACAGTCCACAAATAACTAGTAAAAACAATAACAATAACAGCGACCATAATAATGATAATAATGATAATAATAATAAATAATAACCTTTAGAAAAATACCCATAATTATGTTAGACAAATTGCGTGCTGGCTGCACATTAAATACCCGCCGACGTATTTGTAGAAATAAATTTTCAAATAGATATACCATATAAAATTAACTGCAATTTTCCTTTCCAATTCAATAAATTTGGCGCACGCAGTTTGCAGCTTTGCGTGTCTTGCATTTGTATCTGTATCTGAGTATCTGAGTATCTGAGTATCTTTGTATCTGCAGCTCGTAGCTTTAGCTTGTGCAGTTTCGGCCCGCTGGCCAAGATTCATTTGGCTCACTTTTGTTTTGCTGTTGTTGATGGACAGTAGCTTCGAGCCGCGTTGCGCGCCTTTTGGCCAAAAGAGAGAACCGTCAACAATTGCGCTGCCTTGCGGTTGAATTTGCATTCAAATTTCATAACTTTAAATATGATTTCATTGACAGTCGACAGTCCACACCCCAACTCAAACTCAAACTAAAACTGTTCCGCGCTCATCAAACAATTTCAAGTCTTTTGTCTAGTTTATCTTGGACGTCTTTCATAATTTATATATATATATATATTTCTTTTTTCTTCTTTGCAATTATTTTTTTTGCGACTTGAATAGCAATAGAAAAAAAAGCCCCAAATGAAATACTCGCACTCGCAATGCGTATTTACTTTTGTATTCAAATCTATTCAATGTTGATTATTTATCCACTCATTTCACGGGCTGTCACTTCAATTGAGGCGTTCGATTGCAATCGACGCCACATCCACTAAAAATGGGTCACAAATAAGCCAACACAGCGTCAATATTTATTTAGATGAGTTGCAATCTTGACCTTTGTCTGATTTTTGTATAACTAGAAATTTAAATAGTCAATTATAGTAGGCTTAACGATTTTTGCAGAGTGTTTTTATAGCATTGATGTGCGGGCTGACTTTGAATCAAGGCAATATTAACGATTTTTATTAATAGAAATAAATAATTAAATGGTATATATAACTGCAGTTAATGCAATAATAAAAAAAATAGATTAAAAAAAATAAATAAAAAAAATAAATAAATATAAACAATAATCAATTTATATACAATTAAAAGAATGCTTTCTAAGTTATTTGTTTGATCTACAAAAGTTTTTTTTATCAAACCAGCTAATCTAAATAACTTCATCATCAGCACAGAGATATTTATTATACAGAGATTAAGCCTTAATTTAATTGGCTGCCACAATATTCAACCGTTGTTGGCTCTGATTATTTTGTGCAGCAACATTTTATGCGCTGAGCCAAAAACCTCAACGCGAACACCGAATTGCAACTTTACGCTTTAGATCTTTCTTGCAATTTAATTATAATGCATTAATTACACATTAGCATTTGCCGCAGTTGGCTTGAAGGCATCCAGACATGCAATTGCATTTTCCAACCAGCCCCCCCCTTACCCCCCCTCCCCTCCCCAAACCCCCTTTTCGGCTCTGTGTCAATTGTGCGGTGCCATTGTTTGCCAATGAAATGAAATGAAAACTTTTGTGTGTATATTTCTTCAGCTGGAATTTATAATTTATAGGTTAGCAGTGCTTGGGTAAAAGTCCAAATCAAAATATAAGCAAAGTTCTTTCAGATTTTGGCCATTAGCTTTACCGTTAATATCGACAGTCTAATCAAGTGGCAGACTTCTGGTTTGCTCATTTATTTCTGGTTATTTTTTTTTTTCTTGTTGGTCTCGTGTTTGTTTTGTTGGTCACGCAAAGTCGCCGCCACATGCAAATTATTTTGTGGGGGTCTCCCCCCTTTTGGCCCCCAAGTCAAGTCACAGAGCATGGAAGTCACTTAACTTTCGCATTTTTAGTTCGTGACAGTTTTAAACAATTACCTAAACGAGAGGTTGTCATCGTTAGCAGCTGCCAAGACAAGACCAAACTACACTGGCCATTGTCTAACGGTTAATAACCCGCCTGGGCTGGGGCTGGGCTCAGGTATGAGGCGTTTAACAAATTGGCTGTTATGATTGACAGCCAGGATTGGCTCAGAAGCGAGTTCACTTGGGAAACTCAAGCATCAAACGAACTCCTGAGAATCTGTCGACTAAAATATATTTATTTGTGTGCTCGCCTTGTTTGGCTGCAGTAGCTAAATTATTTCATTGCAATGTTTGTTTGTCTGAGAAGACTCGAAATCAGTTATTTTAAATCAAAAGATCCGCTTCCCATGAAATAAAAATCGCGTTGCAGCGACTCACGCAATAAAATCACTTGCATCTTTTGTGTTGCAAGTAAGTTTCCTTCCCAACTTTGCAAAAGCCATTTTATTAATATTTTCTTTGAGCGTTTAAAGTTAAGTAAGTGATGTATTTATTTGGTTTATTATATGTCTCTTAACTAATATATATATTTTTTTCCTTTGACATTCAGCTTTTGCTGCATTCCTTAAAGTTGTTTAGCAGAATTCGCAATAAATATTCAATTTAATTTAAATTAAATTAAATTAAATGAATATACATTTTTCTATCTTTTTTATAGAGTTTAAAAGATTTTAGCTCCACTTTATATTTATCTGTATATTTATCTTTTCCTATTTTTGTGACATTCTTAAATGTTGTTTGACAGTATTCACATTATTTTAAATAATATATCTTCGTCTATTTTTTATAAAGTTTTCTTAAAAGATTTTTTAGCTAAACTTTAAATATATAAAGTTTTATTTTTGTGCCACATTCTTTAAAGTTATTTGATAGTATTAAATAATATATTAATATTTTAAATAATTTCAACGCATATGTAAGAATATCTAAAGCAACCCTTTTCTTAGTTTTCTTCAAAAGACTTAAATATTTTTTTTATATTTTAATTATGTTAAATGATTTTCTGTTTTTTCGGGATTGCAATTTGTTTTTAATTTTCTTTGAGCTGCCGTTCGTGAAGGGCTTGACTCGAGTCTTGGTTAATTTTTTAGCACAGCAATTTGGCAATTGTTGACTCGCCTTTCTACTATTGCATCACTTCAGATTCGCTGTTGCTTTTGCATAACGTTTGTCCAGTTGTTAACGCCACTTTGTGATTATGGCTAAGTACATATTATCATATTTTTGTGGACGAGTCTGGCGAGGGAACTGTGTGTGTTTTAGTTGGCACTTGGCACTAGCCACATTTCTTGGGCGCATATTTCACGGCTACGCCGACGCAGAAGTCAAAGCACCCGCTGCTACTTAGCGCCTGTCGTGGTCCAAGACGCCCCCTTCCCCCTTTCTCCCCCTTCCCACAACAGCAGGCAACTGCTGTAACCCACTTCACACTAGAGTGCGGCCAAGGCAGCAACTCCCCCCAAACCACCCAACCACCCACCCACCCATTCCTGCCCCCAGCTGCAACTCCAGCTTCAGTCTGGCTGCCACTTTCAGTTTTCAGCTTGAAGAAAAACACTTTTCGCAAGCTTCGTTGATTTTCTGCGCCGCAGAAGTTTTTGACTGGCATTATTTTTGTTGTAGTTGTTTTTGGTTTTATGGTTTACCATTCCCTGTTGTTGGCTTCTTGCAACGCCTGCAGTTCCTACAGTTGCCGCGTTTTGTTGCAAACAACACATTTTAATTTGTTTTGCGGTATTATTTTATGTTGTTTTTTTTTCTATCGTTTGTTGCATTTGCGCATTTGAGTGCATCAGCTGAGCATGCAAGCCAAAAATATGAGTTCAGCTTTCGATTTCATCGAGGGAAACTCAGCCAAAAGAAACCAACAATAAGTGTAGAAATTTGCCACAGGTAGAAGATTTGCAAAAGCTTGCCGCAAACTTATTATTAAAATAGCTTCGATATCGAATTTCGTTGGCGCCCCCCGAGGGCAGCTTGATTAGTTCTGCAATCGCAGAAAATCCATTAGCCAACTACATGATTTTTTAATCATATTAAGTGACCTTTCACCTTTCCATTTACAATTATCTCAATTGCTGGCAGGCAATAAATTTTGCCTAAGCCATTAAACGAAAGTATTTGACTGAAATGATACCCTGGAACACTGTAAAGTAGTTTTAGTTTATAGGGTATACCATAAACGAACACTTCCAAAGCTTTCGATTCGTTTTTTTAAAGACCACAAAAATGTCATTAAATAATTGCTTAGCGCATTTTAAGCGCAAATCAATGAACGAGCTTTTCCAGACATTTTTGACTCCCACCAAAATCAACTAAGAAAAACCAAAACAACAACAAACTAAATGCCTGCCAGGCAGTTGTAGAAAAGCAAAACAAATTATGCAACTTCGCAAGCTTGCAACATCTTCCAGGCAGGCAGGCAGGCAGGCCAACCAACCCAACCAACCCAACCAGATAGCCAGTCAGATCTTTACTCGAATCTTGTTTTGGAACTCTCTCGCAGCAGCAGCAACAAAAGCAACAACAAACGCTTCTTCATTTTCACCCTGCAACAAAAACGAAAGTGCAACCAGTTGCTGCATGCCACCGAGCAGTTGCAGCAGCATTAGCAGCAGCGTCTGGGTTTGTGGGCTTGGTCGGACGCTTACGTGACCGGCGACGAGGATCGTTTGACTTTTTGCCCATATTTGTGTTGAGTTATGGCGCGAAGATGCAGCAACTAAAACTTCAACTCCAACTGGAAAAATAATAAAAATAAAAAATAAAAAAGACAAAACTCGTTTTACACGGCGTATGAGTAATGCGGAGGCGCTCGCGGGTGGGGGAAATTTTCTTTTTGTTATTTTTACTGCCCTTTGCAGCCCTATTTGTTGCTTTCATCCGCCCCCCCCCCCCCCCTCCCCCTTTTAGTGCTGCTTGCAACACTCGCAATTAGGCCTGGGTAAAAACAAAGCTGCCAAAACTCATTTGGTTTGCCATATTCATGACCCAGCCCAGCGCGTGCAGCAAATCTGACGAAAACGGCCGCAAAAGAAGATGGCCAAAGATGGCCAAAGTGAAGAAATGGCTAATATACAATAACAGCAACAAAAAAGTCGCCTGTCAATAACCAGCGATGAGTTATGTCGCAGACCCTTTTACTTTCTTTTCTCGGCCCCCAAGTAGAAGCATTAATGACAAGCCATGTGAAATTTTTCGCTTTAAATTTATATACACTTCTTTTTTTATTTTCTGTTTTTTTTTGTACATATTTTAAATCATAAATATGGGCGTAACTTAAACTGGTTGTAGATCAGAGATCATCGTAATGACTTAATAATTGAGGGAACTCCGGAATAAATGAGCAAATTTTTGTTATTTGTTGCGAGTTGATTTAAAGTATTTCGAGAGACTTGAGGAAAGACTCTCTCTGTACAAACTTCTTTCTTTATAATAATTTCCAAATTCCCATAATTAATATTTACTTAAATAATCTTCTGCGTGGCATTTTTTTAGGTTTCTATTTTAAATTTATTTTATTTATTATTTATACTTTTTTGCATATTTTGTAAATTCTGCTTGCCACATATTTATTGGTAAACTATATCTGTTGGCCGCGTCGTGCCTCGTACTGGACATTGTCCTTAACCTTTTGTGCAGCTGTTCGGTTGCCTTATTTGGCTTGCACAATTTTCCAATAAGACTTTTGCAGTTGCCAAGTTGCAGTGGAAAACGTGTCAGACCAGATTGCTGCCGTCTGTCTCAGACTCTGGCTCTGTCTATTGACATAAGTTCGCTGTGGCAACAACGGCAACAGCTAAAGCAACGGCAACGGCCTGCGATTACAACAAAACAACAACAACAACATTGCAAACTTTTTGGTGTGCAAGCAAAATGAAAACACAAAAAAAAGCGCTTTTCAGCCACATCATCATCTTCCTTTTGTCCGCGAACAGGAACTGGTCACAGTTAAAGACCAAGTCGAAGCCGCGGCTGAAGCTGAAGTTTCTTTTATGCGAATTGCGCTTTTTGTTTTTGGTATTTCTTAATTTAAAGTCTTATATTGTATATGTATTCATATATGTATGTATATA
This sequence comes from Drosophila lacertosa, assembly GCA_004143845.1. Lineage (NCBI taxonomy): Eukaryota > Metazoa > Arthropoda > Insecta > Diptera > Drosophilidae > Drosophila > Drosophila lacertosa. Next base: position 33,442 of record SCDZ01000431.1, on the reverse strand, counting down.
CGAGCGTAACTGTATATTGCCTCACGTTGCCGTTTTGTGTCGTGTAGACAGAAATTGCCACCGACCAACAGGCAAACAACAAACGACAAACGGACAACCAACAACTGTTCAGACAAATGCAACCGACAACAATCCAGGCAACAACATCTGTCGCCCATCATCTAACCAATGTCCAATACCCTCGCTCTCAATTGGTTCGGGTAGTTTCTGGCCCTAACTTCATTTTTTTTTAGCTTCTCTGCCAAACAAAAGTTTTTTTTTTATTATTTAAATTTGTTTTATGCCTATTTTTGATTTTTAATAATCTACTTTCACTTTCGTCTAGGGTGAGCTTGTAATAGATTTAGTCAAGGTTTAAGAAGAAATCTTTAAAATGTATTTAATTTAATCTCGTTTTTTCGGCACAACAATTCGCAAGCTTCAAGCTTAAAAGTGAGTCCAAATTAACTGGGTCTATGTCAACTACATCCGATTGGCATTGTAATAGACTTATGAGCAACACTTTTTAATTGGCAGCTAATAAAAATAAAAATAACAAAATAATAGGCGGATTCATATATTTATATATACATACGTCTCAGACAGATACTTTATGTATCTTTGTATCTTTGAGATACGCGCATTGCAGGCCCTTCAACCTGTTCATTGTCGCCGCTCGCATTTTATTGTACGAATTTCAAGTTTTAATTTCTTTTCATTTTGTATTGCCCAAAAAATGTTGTTGTTGTTGTTTATTTTTTGCGCTCGTTGTTGTTGTTGTTTTTGTTGTTGTTGTAGGGGCCCGTCGTTCTAGCAGGTTTATTTTTTGTTTCGTTTCGTTTTGTTGTTATGGAAAGTGGGTCAATCGAGAGATCTTTATAAATATTTTGGTTGCATATTTATCTGAACGAAACATTTGTTGATGTGACAAACTGTTAATGGATTTGTGTTGAATTGAAAAAGGAAAGTTGTTTGCCAACAAGAATCGCCCAGTAACAGGATTAACCTTACCCACGCAGTTTGGGGGCCCTAATCATCTAGGCCATTTAAACGCTTTTGTGTATTTGTGTCGGATTTGACACTTAAAGCTCGTTAAGTGGCGCCACACTAAATCAAAATCGAATCAAAAGAAAAAAAGACGAAGAAATAAATAAAGTAATTGAGCGCTAATCACACGCAGAGTCAATTAGGCAGCCCTTCCTCGATTTTCCCCCATTTCCCCGTTTTCCCATTCAATTGCTGTTTATTGTGATCCGATGTGATTTGGTTTTGGTTTTGCTTTGCTTTGAAGTTGAAGTTGGATTTTGGGGCCCCAAAATGATTACGCTTCGCTGCCGAGCGCCAGTTCGAGAATTAAATCGAATTTCAATTTCAATTTCATTGGAAAACCTCGCCGCACGTGGAAAAGTGAGCAGAGTTAAATTGTGGCGCTGATGAAGCGCTTGATTGGACAGCGGCAAGTTAATGGAAATGGTGTCGAAGTGTCGGGCAGGAAATGCTGCTTAGTCAAACAAATTGAAAATGCAATCGAGCCTGCCATTTATTTGCCATGATATAAGCCATATTATGAAATCAGCCAGCAATTTGCGCACTTCAAATTCAATAATCAACTAAAATAGTTGAAATAAAATAGAAATATGGCAATAGAATATTTCAAAAGGATGTTATGAAAAGGCTGTTTATATTAATGTAATAAAGTATAATAGTTGAATTAAAATTGAAATTTGACAACAGAATATTTCAAAAGGATTTTAGCTATTACATTATAATATTATTACTTTATAATATTAAATCACCTTACATATATAAAAAATTCTATATATATAAATGTAATAAAGTATAATAGTTGAAGTAAAATTGAAATTTGCCAACAGAAAATTCCTAAAGGACTTTAGCTATTACTTTACGTATAACATTAAATCACTTTACAAATATTTAGTTCAAATTCCTAATCATCAACTGATCGAAGAGCTTTGATTTGTATTCAAAAACACCAAAACGTGGTATCATAAAAATAGTTTACGTAACAAACGCCTGAACAAAAGTGTTGGGTAAAAAAACCAAAAAAAAAAAAACAAATCCCAATTATGAACATTAGTTCATCCGCAAATCAAATCAAAGCAAGGCAACAACAAAGAGCGAAAATGACAACCAAATTGGAAATATCATAAAATTGTTGCGGCTGTTGCCAAGTTTGGCCAAGCGGCCATGAAAGTGAAAACTAACTGTAACAGCGGATGCCACAAATGCCACATTGACCAACAATCAAAACACAACAAAGGCAGCAAACACAAACAAGGGATAATCTTGGCTGTGGCCCAAACGCAGTAATAAATGGCTAATGGCTATCAATTATGTTGAGGCCAGCAATTTATTAATGAAACCTTATATATAATCTATATAAATAAGTTAGAAGCCAGCTGGAACTGACCTAAGATCAGAGAACTCTCTCAGCTGACTTGCAGTTAAGCCATTTATTGATCAATCATTTTTTTTTTTTAATTTTTTGTTTTTATCTTTTGACCATTTTGGATGCGAACAGGTTTATTATCTGCGGCCTTAAACGTTGTCATGACTTTGTGGCTTTTACTCTGCTCTGCTTCCTTTGCATCTTCATTAAACGCAGCGCCGAAAAAAATATAATAAAAAGTATATAAAAAAAAGGGAAAGTTCATTGAGGCGACTCAGTTGCATATTTGTACAATTAATATGAAAATGCCTATGAAAATATTTTGAATAATTGAATAATTAAAAGAGGCGCCCGGTTTCGGCCTGGAGATTAACTCAACGCACATCTTATGCAAGTTCCAAGTCTTTAGGAATTTGTGGAATTTTCTTCAACAGAAAAATTGCATAATGTGAGTCATTTTAGGCTTGTTTCTTATATTCAGTCAACAGCAACTTTCTTTGGCTCAGACGACGCTTTGAAACTATGTCAATTCGTATTTTATTTGGCTCAACTGGCCACAAAAATTCACAACTAGATTTAACAATAAATATTTGCATAAGATTCAATGGAAATGCAAATTTTATTTCTTTCTTATTTTGGCACATATTTAGGTTATGCGTTGTGGCTGAGAGCTTTTTACAATAAATATTGTCTATGGTTAACTGGAACAACTGATTTTATTTGTATTTGATTTGAGCTCATTTTGCATGAAAAGGACTTAAGCAATTGTTGAGACAGCTTTTAGCACGCTATAATAATATATTATATGCGTATAAAAGATTTTAAACTATGATTTTAGTTTAACAAAGATTTCTTTACAATTTAGTAAAATGCAAAAAAAATTGAGTTCAATGCTAAAAGAATATCTTTTGTGACATATTTTGGAGTTGATATTGTTTTCTCAGATATTCGAACTTACCCCATTATGTATATTCGCATTGGGCGGAATAAATCCTTGTGCATTCGCCGTGATCATCCACAGGCACAAAGTGCCCCAAAGGGTCAACAGAATTCGCATGTTTCACAGAAATTCCAAAAGCCCGAAATTAATGTGTTTTTCCAAATTTGAAATTATTTTTTTTGTTACACTATTTTTTTAAGAAACCAAACAAGAATTCTGAATGTCAAAAACACAAAACTAAAATTGAACTTTTGCCAGGCGCGTTTTGAGTTGAACGTTTTCTATTTGCTTTATGCAAATGCAGTTAGTTGGTTTTGGTTGCTGGTCGATGTTGGTAACTCTTTGTTTTATTTAGTATTCCGTTAACGTTGACTGTTGCTGCCGCGAGTCGAGTGGAGAGTCGAGTGGAAGCCGCAGACACGACTTGTCCGGTAAAAGTTCGATGCTTAACTGAAGATCATTAAGCGTTTGGTAACAATTTAAGCCATGCCAAGCCAAGCCAAGCGACGAAGATGCCAAAAAGTGCGAAGCCAACAACGCGACGCGATGAGCTCAGCAGCATGTTGCCGAACATTGGCAACATTGGTTGCAGCAACATTTTGCTGAGTGCGCTCATCGCTCCAAAGAGAAAGCATTAAAGAGAGCGCTCGCTCGTTGAAAGAGAAAGTGTTGCTGCAACATGAGGAAATGTTGCGCTCTAAACTGAATTTGGTCTGCTTTGTGTTGTTGTTGTTGTTGTTGTTTTCTCGTTTTTCTTCATTTGTTCAAATGCAATTTCTTGTTAGCTCTCCGGGTCACAGTCTTTTATCAAACCAGAAATGCTCGGCTTTGGCCGGGCCAAATATGATGCCATCTTCAGCGATTTCGATTTCGCTCGCCGAATCACGTAATTTCCTCGAGCTGGCGTACTCGGAAGTGCAGATAAGAACGCGAATTGAAGGCGTACAATAAATAACTGTTAATAGCTGGCCAACAAATAAATGCAGACATCATCATTATTAACACTGGTGGCATTTACAGACGTGTGTCAGACAATGCGAACAATTCGTACAACTCATTAAAACTGCATTCCATGCACACCACAATGTCTTCATTTTTGTTTTTTTTTTTTTTTTTTTTTGTTGGTTCGCTTTAACAAACAATTTGTCTGGCTCATTTAAAGTGATTCATTTTTATCTGTTTTCTTTGGCTTACATTAATTATCAAAGTAGATGATTAATGTGGGCTACCCGTTGTCTGCCCGCTTTATTGGGAGGTAGCTCTTTGGTCTGTTCCTGCTGTGATCAACATATGAGGCACTTACATCACTCGACTGATCAACAATAGCTGCAGGTTGATTTGACTTAGTTTTTTTTTTTTTGGTAAAGAGAAGGCACAGCGTGACTCGATCAAGTGATCGGAAATAATTGATGTTCACTGCCGATGAGGCCTCGGTGGGAGATTAGACCGGGAATTAATTTATTATGCCCGTTTGCTGTGCCAAGGTTACAGAAGCAACACATTTGTGGGAAAGTAAAGCAGGACAGTAGGAAATGCAATTATAAATGAATATGGCTCAAAGACAATTGGTGGGAAATCAAAAGTGGTCGGGGATGCGAACTTGTAGAAAGACATCCTTTTCCTTTATGGCCTTTCTAGACAAGACTCTTCGTTTCCAATTATATCTCTCTAAAACTGAATTGAACAATTGATTTCCTGTTGTGCAACACTTGGCTTGATTTAACTGGGGCCCTTATCAAAACTTGGGCCAATCAACGGCAAATTATGGCATTTTCAGCTTTCCAGCAATTATTGCAGTAATTTGCTGCTGGGATCCACAGTAAAATTCGGCAACGCTTATCGACTAATCGACGGATCCGTCAGCCCAACAAGCTCAACACAGTCACAACAAACACCTCAGCGCCAGCTTTCATTAATAAATTTTCACTTTCAAAGAAACACACACAAAAAAAAAAAAACACACGCAGTCATAAAATATGCAAGCGAATGGTCAATTAACTCAATGCCCAATGCAATTCTAGAGAAGGTTCAAACTGCAGCCAACTCCACCTCGATCGCTGGGGGATTACATAAGCATGGGCCAAGTTACCAGTTATCGGGTTTCCTCTGCAGACAGACAGACAATGATAATGGCCCCGCTGATTTGGCTGATTTTCTTTGATTTGGCTGATTCGATGATGCCGCAGGTTGTTCCAAGTCCAATGACTTGAGACGTTGCTTCTTTTGTGTCCGTTTGATGGCTCAAAATTTATTTGATGGCTTTCTTTGTTCGGGCTGATCGGTTGGCAAGAAAAGCGCCGATGACTTTAAAGCCTAACAAACATATTTTCACCTGTTTGTTTGGCCCAACACACATAAATAATCTGGGCGTTGATTAAATTGTCAGGCGCAGGCTTTTGTCAGCCTTCGAAAGTAATAAAATTAAAGAGGAAAAATAATTCGGTTTCCACTTAAGAAGTTTCCCCGTCTCAAGTGTCTCAAGTGTTTCTTCTATTTGTCATAACATTATCTCAATCTTCCGACCAACCTTCTATACCAGCCATATCAACCTGGGTTACGCCCAAATCACTTCCTTTTTTATTTGTTTAACTATTCGTCATATCTAAAGCCTGCTTTCCATGAAGTCAAAAATGTCTAACTTGGCCTCTCTGCGAAACGTGACAGATAATTTTGTGTTGTCGTAAAAAGTATAACTTTTAGTTATTTTTTTGCGTGCCACGCCTATTAAGGCGTCAAGATCAACAGATAAAAACCGAGATGATATAATACTACTTATATGTTTGTGTACTTGAGATTGGAGCAGCGATTTGTTGTTTGATGTGGTTTTGTCAAGTGTGGGAAACTGTTGAAGGCGGCCAAATTAGAATAGTTAATTTTTGGCATAAGCTGGGCGAGCTTGGCCAAGGCAGTCTGAAGATGCGATGATGATCGGCTAAGAGCTGGGCATTATTTGTGCAAGAGATTAAAGACCAAAAGACAAAGTCACACAGCTTGAAGAAAAAACAACAGAAATCACAACATCGACACAACAAAAACAAGACTAAATGCTGTACAAATAGCAACAACAAGATGCTCGAGGGAGAAAGACTTTCACCTTTGCGACGAGTGATGAAAAAAAATAAATGAAAATGAAGAAGAAGACGTCGACGAAGGCACAGTAAAAACAAGCAGCAGAAGCGACGGCCTTCGAGTTGCCACAGACCCGAACCGAACCGAACCGAATCGAATCGAATTGAAACCGACCTGGCAACGGCCAACAAGTGCCAGACGCTCTGATCATGAAGATCATCGCCAATGAAGAAGAAGAAGCAGCGGCTGCTGCTGCTGTGGCTAAAACTGGAGACGCAGCTTGCGTCAATAAACCTTTGACTCAATGAGTCTTAGGCGGCTGCTTATCACTCGAAGCGCTCAATGGGAATTTATTTTATTTTTTTTCTCCATTTTTTTCTCCCGTTTCGGTTTGGATCAACGATCGTGTGGCAGCGACTTTTACTTTCCATTCAAGAATGAGGCTTTTCAACACATTCGCGCGGTCTTTTCGGAATTAAGTCATAGATTCAAGTATTTGAGTGGGCTCGTACTTAGAATTCTCGCTTTCTCGGCTCATCTTTTCTTTTGTTTTTCATGTGACGACGCCCACACGCAGCACTTGTGGAAAGTGAAAAGCATTTATCAAATTTCAGGTCTGTCAACAATTTTTCAGTTGCAAGTTGTACAGTTGCACCTGATTTTCAAATCATATTTATTTTATTCGTTTGCCTAATTGCCAAATTATGTGCTATTAATAAAATCAACATTTAAATTAAATTATCTCTTTCAGCGCAAACACACACGTGCGGTTAATACTGAAAAAAAACACCTTTTTGAATGGCCAAACGTTAAACAGACCCACAATTTGCACACTCGGATATTGCATAATAGAAACAAGAAAAAAATACAACAACTAAATTAATAAATTGCTGCCTTAAGGGTGTTACAAATGGTGTCAAACGTTGTGATCGTCAAAAGCAACACTGGAATAAGGTAAACTAAATGCTAAACATAAATAATGAAAACCTTTGATAAACATAAATATTTCACAGGTGAAACTGGCGCATGGTTAATGGCTGACGAAAAGATCTAAACTTTGATTATCTATTTAAAAGGAGATCAACTTTGGATAGTAACTATTAAAGTGTAATTGGAAGGCGGATCAACGGGGCACGTTTTCTTAAAGTAAGTTAACATGCAACATATACATTTATAAAAAACCCAAGTTATTCATTTCCAACCACAAATAGATTTATTGTTATGCCTAAAAGTATGCTATATTTTTTGAAAATGTAGATTCAGCATCGTTAACCCTTATGTAGTGTCGAGTGGTGACTTTCTGTTAACTTTTGATTAAAAGTAGCTTGCTCTGAATAAATTGGCCTGTAAGTTAGTTTATTTGTTTATTAATGCCATTTAAAACCTATTCAAGGATTGACATTAAATTTCCTGCAGCTTAAAGGTAGAAAGTAAATTTTAAATTCAAAAAGCAATTCTAATGTTTTGAGTACATAATTTTTAATTTATTTTTCAATTATTGTATTGATTACATATTGTTGTTGTTTTCTTTCTGGCTTCGATACCATTAAATATGATTCATTAATTTAAAATTGATATATTTTTATAATTAAAAGTAGTTTTTATTTGCATTTATTTGTTGTTTTTTTTTTTAATTAATACTAAACTTTAAATTCGAAACTCACATTGTAAATCAAGTTTTGCATTGTTTTTTTTTTGTTTGATTTCTCATTAATTGTTTTTAATTGAATAAAAAGACATAATGCATAAAAGAAAAAAATATAAAGTAGTAGTTAGGAGCGGCAGAGAAATGTTTACATATAATTATATAAATAATACATAAAATAGGCCAAAATTATTGTGTATATATATTTACGTATATAAACTAATATATATATATATTTCGATATACATATATATGCGGTAATTGGTGATATATATAAACGTACGACATTATCAAAGTCATGAGCAAAAGTTGCGTTTTGTTTACAGTGACATCTAAAAGTACATTACAAACTTTGTTCACTCGACAGTCTAGGCTCAAAGAGAGAGAGCGAGAGAGAATGAGACAGATGGAGTTGGGAAGAGAGAGATGGGGCATTAGAGTGGCTCTGCTCTTCCCTGCTAACATTTATTATTATTATTATTGAACTGTTCGCGTGTGTGTGTGTGTGTGTGTTTGTGTGTGTTGACACAAACTTCGATTATATTCAAATTGTAATTAATTTTGTTCCATTAATACGATTTACATAGAATTAGTTAAAGTTGCTTCACTTATAGCATATGCTTTGTTGTGTGGTATTGGCCATTAATTGTTGTTTATATTTGCACAAAAGTTTTGTAAACCTATCGCTAGGCAATAATTACGTTATATAGTATATCCATTAAATATGTATACTCATTAGATTATGACATGTTCTCTTGCACTATGTGTGAGTGTTTTGGGCATATTCAATTGTTCAATTCGATCCGTTTTGGATTTCACTATCGTCTAATGTGGAATTGTTATCATAAGTGATCGATTGCCAATTTGTTGCACTCGATCAAATTAAAAACTTACATTTAACTTGTTCAAATGTTTCGCTCAGTTGTTCTGGTCGAGAATGTTTCAGTTATATAGTGTTATACATATAGCTAACTAGGGTTATTTTGTCCGATTGGTAATTTGGTGGGTCTATGAGGCGCCCTAGCTGACAAGTTCAATGATGGAAAATTACTATATATTTGAGCTTTCTATAGATCGATTAAGCGGCTGAAACATTCCGACCCTAATCAAAACTTACTAATTATATATAGTTACATTAAATATATATATTTCTATGCCTATATATCGGTATATATATGTGTGTGTGTGTGTTTATGTTTGTGTGTGTAACTAATAACAGCCTTGATACTGTTGCAAAAGACATGGAAGCTGTATGAAATTGTTACGGATCTTTGAGTTTTGATACATTATATCGTTGCACTCCTTATAAATCTAGACATACTATATATCTGCATATATAGTATATATATAGATATAACTAAATGTTTTTCCTTTTGAGCTGGGTACGGGGACTTGTTGTTCTCAGATACAGAAGATGAAACAATGGATGGAAAGAGTTCTTTAGCAAATACTTTTGGAGAAAGAATACATTTGGGGCATACAACTGAATACAGAAATATAAATATTTATATATAGATATTCGGTTATGGCAGTAGCAAAAACAAAATAAACAGAGAAAATAACTGAGAATACTGCAAGAGTGTTGCAAGTGTGTGCGTGTGTGTTGAGGGTGGGTGTGTGTTACATATACATATCAACTATATATTAATAGATCTACGCATACAACTATATATGGATATATATTTCGGAACCGAATAGACGCACACCTAACGCACAGGACACACAGGATACACAAACATACGCTACGCTTCAGAGCTTATACACACTAGGTGCTTACAACTATCTATTAACTATAACTACTAGGTCGGAGGCAGCTCCTCCTCCCGCAGGGCAGCGCATCGCTGTGGACGCCACTTCTAGCTCCAGAAGTCCATCATATTCACCAGCTTGCACTTCTTGAGCTCCAGCTTTGTGGGCCTGGCCCTAAGTCAAGCACGCCCAAAGATCGCCCGGTCGGAAACATCGCCGGTCGACTGCGAATGCGACATGGCGCCCACATTTGTGGCCTGGCCGCCCACGCCGCCAACGCCGCCCGCACCGCCGTGATGATGATGATGATGGTGGTGCGTCGCGGTGGCAATTGTCGCCGTCGATGCATTGTGGTGCGTCACATTGTGATGATTGTGCGCCATCGTCAAGCTGCCATATTTGCTGTTGTTGTTGTTGCTGCTGTTGTTGTTGTTGCTGCTGCTGTTGTTGCCACCGATGGAGTTGACGTTCAGATGCTTCCTGGTTGCCGCCGAGGAGACGTGATGAGTGCTGCCGCTGCCGCTGCCGCTGCCAATGCCGCCGTAGATGCGATGCAGGGAATACTGCTGAACGGACTCGAGATCGGAGACGCTGGACGTGATCTTCGAGCGGACGGCCACCTTCTGCATGCTGTTGTATTTGTCGCTGGCGCTGAGCTTGATGTCGGGCAGGTGTCCGTTCGACTGCGCATGGGCGTGGCCGTGCGGCTGGCGCGAGCTGCCGCTGGACTTGGTCGTGATGGCCGCATTGCTGACGGCCGTGGTGCTGGTGATTGAGGCCACCACAGGACCACCGCTGCCGGGCGAGATCTCGGCAAAATTATAGCAGGAGGATTTCTGCGATACGCTGTTCAGTCCGGAACTCGAGGAGCTGGTGGACATGCGGCAGCTGCGATGGCGACTCGACGCGGTTGGCTGCAGGAACTCATGATGCGCCGCCTCATCGGGCGTCATGCGCTCCGCGGGATCCCACTCCAAGCAGCGCTGCAGAAAGTCTATGAAATACCGATCCTGGCAGTGCAAAATCTGCGACAACGATTTGCTGCCCGGCGATCGCTTTCGGCCCTTCGTGTTGGTGATGCAGCGCGGCGCGTCGCGCGAGTCGAAGAACAGGCGACGGCGACGCGCCACCGAGATGAGCACCTTGGGCGGCAGGCCCAGCACCTCCATGATGCAGGCCAGCTGCTCCACCTCGTTCTCGCCCGGGAACAGGGGGAAGCCCGTGTAAAGTTCGGCCAGAATGCAGCCTGCAAACAAGAAAATAGAAAATAATTAACTAATTAGTATTGATTTGTATACTCTTTGTATATAAAAAGGGTTTATATTTTAGATGTGGATATGGATCTCCAATCCTACAAGCTGCTTAAACAGCAAATCAATTAAATCAAGTTATCATGTTAGCCATTTAGATTATCTTATTTAGAATATGCAGCCTCAACTGCAACACTTTCACTTGTTATATATATTTCAAGTCAATGTCACTTTGCCGCAGTCATTTCGGCTGTCAGACGAAGCGCATTGACCTTGACTCTGACCTGGACACGGACACGGACACGGACACGTGCTTGAGCTTGACCACGCCACAGAGTTCAGCTCAGTGCAGTTCGATTCAGTTCAGTTCAGTTCACTTCACTTCAGTCGGTCTCTGGGGCATTATTTATGTGCTGCTGCAAATTGGTTTAAGTGCCGTTGGGTCTGAAAAGTTCAGCGCAATATTGATTCAGCTGTCGAAGGACTAAAAAATGCGATGCTTAACTCGATTTGAAATATCTTTGCCTGTTGTGTGACTAATGACAGCACATAAGTGGAATTTATAAAGCTGAATTCAACTATGTTGGCTTACTCTTATAAATAATATAAAATAATCACTTTTAATAACAGCAGAAGAAGCTTTTGGATTAAGCTAAAAAATTATTATACTTAAATATGTTTTAATTTTTCCACAAGCTATTTTATGTTTATTTAATAAATATTGCCTTTATTTAAGCTTAATTCTGCTTAATATTTAAGTATATTTTAATTCTTCCTCAACCTTTCTATATGTAGATTTAATTAATATTATATTTATTCTTTCTTTTTTTTTATATCGAACTCAATTCACTGGATCAAGGATAAACAGGGAAGTGCTAATTTTGTATATATATTCAACCTTATTTATATGTTGAAGGACCTCTAAATAATGCTCCTAGATTAGGTTTAATAGCATTTTCTATGTCAGACTCAAATTAATATCAACTCCCTTGGGTAAAGCCTTTCATTGGTTTCCGCTCAGTTGAGCAGCAAGTAAACTGCAATTGCCTGGACTCATTATCCTTTAGCTATTTAGCTGCCAAATGGCAACGTTCAATCGCTGCAGACGAATTTTGTGGCGCCTCCAGGCACAGGCGACAGCCCAGCGAAGTGTAAAAACACGCACTATGCCAATTAGCAGCAACAGGCAAGAAGGCTAAAAGCCAGCAAGGACCCAACGGAGGGAGGGGGAAACGATAGGTGGGCTGATAAGCACTCAACAAGTGAGGCCCACTCGAAGTTTATGTATACAACAAATATTATAGTCTGCCCCTTTGCGGTTGCCGTCGCTTCCTGTGGCTTCCACCCACGACCCACATCCTTTTAGCGTCCATTTCCGACTACGTCAACGTCCGGTCAGCAGGAAAAATATCGTGAGCTCGGAGCTCCACACAAAAGCCTCATTAAATGTGCCCAGTACGTGAGATATTGTTGTTGTGTGCGTTTAGAGGAGGGTCTAATAAAAGCTAGCTCGAGTTTATTTTTAGCCAGTGTCTTCTTGGCTACTTTATGGGCGCAAGCTCATGTGTGCGCTTACTTATTTGAGCCAGTGTGCGCACACAGCAAATGGGTTACGTGTTGAATAATGAAAGAGTCTTTTAGCAAACGAGGTGCATGCCACCTTCAATCTACGGCAATCTAGGCGTGCAACGTGCTTTCCATTATGGAAATGAGCACAGCTCGGAAGAAAGCGATGAAAATAATCAAAACCAGGTCTTTAAAACAAAAGCGATTCATTTTAAATTAATAACCTAGATTCGTGCAAATACAACAATTTATATTAATCGAGGCTTTTTATATTATAGCTAAATTATGCTTTATATAGAGTTTTGTAGATTTTAAACTTTTACACAAAATTCGCAAACAGGCAAACAATTTTTAACTCTTTGGTTCGTAGATCTCAGTGAAATCCTTGATAACCATACGTTAGAGATAGTCCTGCTTAACCTAAAGACACGCAGGGAGGATATGGTCAAAAATGTGTATGCTTGTTTTTTTAATGTAATTTTCTCAGGTTTTGGTTTTTACATGTCCAAAAAAGGGAAACTGAAATTATCGTGCATACAAATTATTCTTATAAATCTTGGGTTCATCAGGACTACCCTCAATGTATTATAGCCGAGGAGGCTAATAATATTGGCTAAGCAGATTTTTCTTTATGAACCAAATCCCCTTTTAATCTAGACAAGAAGACAATAGTAATTTGATCATGAATATAAATTTTAGGTTAATCACATTATAAATGTGAATAGTTTATAGACTTTAATTAAGTTTTCTTAACAATTTTGTCTTTCGGGAGAACTTTGCTTACTTTTGCATTTGTAATCCAAAAGTAATTACTTTTTACTAGTTTTGCATTTATTTTTAAATAGTTAAATAGCTGTCTGGGCAAGTTTCTTCGTAATGAATGCTGTCAATAACTAAAATCTATTTCTACCCATCGAAAAGTTAATTTAAATATGGCAAAAGTCAGTTTCAAATGTGCCCATGTGGCTGTAAAGTGGTATATAAAATATTTAAACAACGTTTTGTGTGCAACCACACCTACACAGACGTAAACTCACACACACACGCAGTTATTTATAGGTGCATTGTATGGGGCTATAAATTTGCCTGCCAAATGCAGGACGAAACCCATTTAAGAATTCATTTTCATTGCAACGAGGCCAAATGCGGGTGGCAGGATTGAAGGATTGCAGTTTGCGGGGTTGGGAAATGTTTTCCCTTTTTCCTTTTTTTTTTTTTTAATTAAAATCTAGCTGAACTCACCCAAGCTCCACATGTCAATGGCGGTGCCATATTGCAGTCCCAATATCACCTCCGGCGAGCGATAGAATCTCGATTGTATATACGTATAGATTTTCCGATCCACATAACACGAGCTGCCAAAATCGATGACTTTTATCGAGCTGCTGCCGCGTTGTTTAAGCAAAATGTTTTCCTGTTGGCACCAAAAGAAAATTAAATCAAATGTATATGCATTAAATGGGTATTAATTATTGATTAATACTTACCGGCTTGAGATCACAGTGTATGATATTCTCTTTGTAGAGCAAACGCAGGCATTTGACAATCGAATTGCAGAAGCGTCGTATCAGACTCATGCTGAAACCATTATAATTGTTCTTCTTGATCAGCTCGTAAAGATTGAGACTGCAATTTGAAAGAGAAAGAAGGAGAAAGCAATGTTAAATCCAATATTTAAACATGACTCAGCGCAAACTGTTTATTCTATTTAAGAGAAGGGAGCTCTTCTCTGTTTGGTTTACGAATTGAAAAGAATCGCTTGGAATATGCCGGTCGCTTAAAGCCCGCCAAACAACGACAAAATAACATGCATTGAATTAATTTGCATTGCATGTCCCACACAAATTTGGATATATGACGATAACAGGGCAACACAGAAAAACCAAGAACAATAAATATTTAAACTATGGAATGGATCAACAGTAAAAATAAATACAATTTTAATATGCAAAATGAACTTCTTCTTATCGACTTTGCATATTAAATAAATTTCTATATTTAAATAGCTAAACTTAATAATTAAATTGGCAGTTAAAATATTTTTTTAATTTATTTTAAACCTTCCTATTTACCAATTTAAGTCTTTCATTTAAATTTTTGCCCACCAATATTTAAGTCTACTTTTTTTTTTTTCCACCCTTCTCGATTGGAGTTTTATCACCCCTTTTGCGGTTTTGTTTTGCTTTTTGTACATTTTCTTTCTTGTCGTCGTGTTTTTTTTTTTTTTTGTTTCTCTCTTCGATTTTTATTATACGTTTTGCATTTGCTGTTTGTGCGATTGTTGGCGATTAATTAACTGATAACGAAGGAGTTCTTTTTGGGTTTTGGCCAATGTCAGTGCAACCACTGAATATACATAAATATTTGTTTTTTGTCGGTTTCCGTTTATGTATTTTTGTGGTTGGGTCAACACAATTTCCAGCCAAGAGCTGCTCAAGTTTTGTCAATTTTGCGATGGCTGTCAGCACTTTTGCGGGTCTAACGATTGATGAGTTTTTGCCAGTCCACACTCTAGCCAACATCATCATCAGTTGCTCCATCCACCTAATGGCTCGCCCCATTTATGATTGGCATACATTTTATCATTTGATATGCTGCCAGCTGGGCTCATTTATAGAACTTGCTGACCGCACACACACAAAAATTCCAGCAGCTATTTCCGCTTCCGTCCGCTTCTGCCAGTCCTCGTGGACTATGTCATCTTCTCAGAATGCCATCAATAACTTCATCAGCAGCTCGTCAGCTGAGCTGCTTTCAGATGCACTTATTAAATGCTCTGACCCAGAAAAATGTTAGCCAAAACTAATATCTGCCAAATGGCAGAAGAGACCAGGATAAACTTGGTTATTTGTGTGTGCTTTGGGATTTTGTGGTAGTTCCTTAGGATATTTGACTTGACTGGGCAAAAGGAAAATCACAAAAAATATAACATTTAAATGTTTTGTTTGCAACCATTTTATGAAAGCACTTTTAAAGGCTTTTTAAGAACCCTCCTCTCATTTCACAAGCTCTTGTCATGTTCAACATCTTGTTATCGTGTAATCCAATTAAGAAAATACTTTTAGTCTCAGCCACACTCAGCGAGAGTTAAGAGCTGTTAACGTTGGCTAAAAGCCTTTTAAGCTTATTGGGTTAAGCTGCGACCTTGACTCTAAGAAAACGTTTGCAGAGCTAGCTCAGAATATTGCTTTTAGCCACATTTAAAGTGATGATGCTTTAAAGGTTTTAGCCTTAAGCTATTGATTGGCAACAGCCAAAGCGGCGCATAACAAACCAATAAGAAAATCATCAAAATGTCATAATTTCAATCGGGGCCAGCCAACAAAAGCTGGGGCCCTGTGTCAAAATGGCATATTATAACTGCATTATGACATGCCACATGACGTCGATGACACGGCCAATGCCAAGACAGAGACAGAAAGAGTGTGAAAGAGAGAGAGAGAGATGGAGACAATTGTCGTTCGTGAACTTGAAAAAAAATTGTTTGACATTGCGCTTTCCTCGCGGCGAATTCCTTTTTCGGTAATTTGATTGATTTGCCAGCTGCTTGCAACATGCAACTGTAACGAGCCACTAATGCAGGCATTTAGCGCACAACAACAAAAAATCTATTGCCTAAACAGCAGCTTGCAACAATTGAAGCCGCCCCCTTCAAATAAACATAAACTTTTAGGCCAAATCCTTTTTTCCTGTTATTTTGGGCAGCATAAAAATCTTTGCGGGCTGCAAAAGGAAAATGAATTTGTAACGGTGTCAACAAAAGTTTTCTGCATAGAAGTGAAATTGGGTTTTTTTTAGGCTGCTTTTGTAGAAAGTGAAAAGTTAACGAAAATTGATTGACAGCTCAGCGGAAACAGCTGCGCGGACAAACACCTGGCGACAAAGTTAAGGAACGAAATGGAAATGAGAATTCAAAAGCTAAAGAACAAAACTAAACAGTTTGCAATCGAATATAAACGATTTTTAAATACTCTATTTAAGTTGTGGCTAGAAAGAGATTTAGGAGGCTTTTTAATTTATGATTTATTTTTATTTAGTTTAAATTTATCTTAAACGCTTTTCTGCTCTTTTTGATTCACACATATTTAGCATCAGTATTTATTTTAGCTGTAATTAGCTGCTTAATGTGCTTTTAAGCTGCTTTTAAATATTTATAAATATTATAGGATTATTTGCTGAAGGGTCCACGAGCAACAAGCTTCTCCTCTCTCTCTTTCACTTTTGTGTGGGTGTTTGATTTACTAATTAATGATGCTGTCCCTGGGCCGACAACGACCTTGATTTGGTTTGGTTAGGCCGGGCGGCGACTGTCACGTCTAAAGGTTGAAGGCTGAAGGCTGAAGGCTGAAAGCCGGCGGTCTGTGGGCTAAATCCCCATACAAATTTACATGCTAGTCGCATTTTAATTAGTGCGCCGGATTGCGTTGCCTATTTTATGGGGCTTTTGTTGCTTGGCACGGCCTGGCACAGCCAAGCCAAACTAAAGCCAAAATAAATACTAGATATACATATGTGTGTATGTGTGTGTATGCATGTTAAATATTTAAAGTGGATGTCGAATAAAATAAATGATAAATGACTTTTGTCCTTGGCCCTCGCCGGGATCTGCCTTTCGCTAGCTTTTGTATCTCATTTTTAGCCGGCAACTAACAAGCTCTGTGCCTGGCGAACGTCAATTAGCGGTAATTACTGTGCCACAGTACACGGCATAATAATAATACTATAAGCTGCAGCCACAGCAGTAAACAACATCCACACGCCCACGTCCACGCCCTCGCCCCGGTCTGTCCCTAGTAACTTAATATTTAGTTGCTCCCCTTTTTCCCTTCCTCTAATTGCAATCTACGCGTTGAGTGCAAAAATTAATTTAAAAGAAAAACCTTTTTGCAGGACTCTCTGCTCATTTGCATATAGGACAAGGGGCGTTGCCGCCTGCCACGCCCACTTGGCGGGCTGCGCATGCTGTGCTTTTTAATTAAAAGTCGCCCGATGCTCGGACGCTGTCAAAATGGACAATTACATGGCTGTTGACAACATCTGATGTGCATATATATATATATTATATATATATATTCCGGATATACATCAGTTGAGCATAGGCGCCCAGAGTAAACTGTGTAAAGTTTTTAAGCAAACTCAGCTGAAGATTAATCTTGAAAAACTGCAAAGCTATAAAAACTTTCCCAGTTTAAGCTTTTTACATTTTCACTTGAAATAGATTTTTTTGCAGAATTTAGCTTTAAATGAAAACTTCCCCTATTTAAGCCTTAATGCGTTACACTTTAAAGTTAATTTTAGTTCAAAATAAATCTTTAAAAATTGCACACTTAAAGATTTAGCTAAACAATAAAAGCTTTCGCTTTTATGCGCTTAATTTATTTTGTCCTTCTTTAAGCTGCTCTCATTAGTTAAAAAGCCACATGGAAAGAAATTGTTTAGCGCAACAAAATCGACAAGTCATCTAGATAAAGCCTTGATTATCTCATCATGAGTTGGGCAAATTGAAATAAATTCGAGAGTGAGAAACAAAAATCTTGACACATTGCCCAAAATGAGCCACGACAGCTGGAACGAAGACCAAGACAGCAATAGACAAAGACAGAAAATGAGAGAGAGAGAGGGAGAGGAAGAGAGGTGACAGGGTCATAAAGAAGGCACACTGCAGCAGCAGTTTTGGGCCACAATTTATGGGCATGACGCCCACAGCAACAGACCGAAACTTGGCCATGACAACATCATTTTGGCAACGTCATCTACACAATATGCTGCATAGTTATGGCGCTCAGTGTGACCATATCTTAGGGTAGGGTGTGGGGCGCCCTCTGTCGCCTGTCTTTGGCAGTTTGGCAGCTCATTTTATCGCTGTCGCTGTAAATTACGTGGCCCATAATATTCCCTGAATGCGATGGCAAATGGACTTTTGTGCAACAAAAACAACAACAACTAGACAACTATTTGCTGCAGGTGAAGAATTAGCCAGGTTTATGGATCTATCTGCCAATCTGTCACAAGTCCTTTACCCAAATGAGGTGACCTAAATAATCTTTTTTAAGTGTTGCATTAGAAACAAGGATTATGTTCCGCACTTTTTTGTTTGTATTTGCAGTTTTTTCCGTTAGCAAACATGCTAATTAGCTAATCAGCTGCTTGGGCCTCGCCTCGCATATACATAAAATGGCAATTAGTGTAAATTAAAAGGAAAGCTTCGCACACATTCCAAAAACTGCAAATGCCGCAAGTAAAAAGGTTTCAAATAAATTCGTAATTTCGTGGAAAAATGTGTCAAAAGCTGCTTAGCGAAATGTGTTTGTCTCAATTAAGTAGAAGAGTACTAGCTTAAAAAGCTTTGACCTAGATATAAATAATTTTTATTTTTGTTTTAAGAATTTTATTTTTTTTTTTTTTTAATTTGGGTTAAATTTTAGTTTGTTTTTTTTTTTTAAATAAACTTTATTTAGATTTTATGGCCGACTGCTAATCGACCGCTAATCCACTCAGCAAACTAACTCAATTTGCAAGTTAGCCGCGTAAGAGAAAACCCAAATTAACATGGAAAATTCAATTGCGTGCACGTAAATTTAATTACGTAAAACTTGGCCACACAATTTTTGTTTACTCGTTCAAAACAAACTTTAAACTTGCCACCAGCTGCGGGAAATGGGGAGATTGTCAATGCAGCGAATATCCTTTGCCCCCTTTCATCCCTCTCGATACACCAGAGTTCCATGGTCATTGCGAAAACTTTGCCCAGTGCAGCATTTTCTTTTCGGGAGCGGGGAAAAGGGGGAAAAGAAAAACAAGACCCAAAGTGCGCACTCGAAAAACGATTTTGCGGCTAATTAGACCCAAAAGGCAAATAATTAATTAAGTTTTTGCATGGTAAACAATTAAATTCTTATCGATTTGTGGCAAACGCCCGCTAGATGGCGTGCTTTTAATCCATTTGAATGCTCCAATTAGAAAATCGCACAAACGCGGCTTAAAAATGTCAACTTGAGCAGGCCTCTACAATTAAGACAAATTAGACGGAAATGTCGGAAGGCCGCGCAAGGCGGAACAGGGGAAAAGGAGACGAAACGGAAACGGAAACAAGTCAATGCCTAAAACCATGACCTTCAGCAAATGCTTAAAGTTGGCTATTTTACTTTTTACCTCATAGTTTTTACTCTACTTCTTTTTCTTCTGCATCGCGTGTTAGTTGCCATATTTGCGTTGCCGGCTGTCTAAGCTTTGACATATGCAGTCATACTGAAAACGCAGAGGGGGGAAGGGGGCACACTCTCTTTGGTCGGGTCCATAAAAGCAACACCTGATATGAAGGCGGTTGCCTGTCTATCAATTAGATTGCGATGCTATCGTAGAACGACAACAGGTAAATATAGACACACACACACATACTTTCGCACACACACGCACTCAGCAAAATGCAGTTTAGCAATTTCAGCCCGCTTCCTTCTGCTTGCAGTAGAACGTTGGCTACAAACGGTATTTAAATTGAAATTGATAGCCAAGCGGCGGCGCCTGCGGTTTGTTGTTCAAACACTTCCTTTCGCTGTCTGTTGATTGAGTGAGTGTGCGAGTGTGTGTGTGGTTGTTGTTGTGTGTGACTTGCATGCAAATAACTTAAATATAAATTTATTTGCTTAGTTGCCGTTCATTTCAATTGATAAGACTGCGCTTTTCATCTAACATTTTAAGCACAATATTAAATTCCCCCTCATGTATGCATAAATCTCATTAATAAAGCTTACTCTCTATTTTATTTTATTTCTACCAATCAAGCAAAGCTGCTATAGCTATAAAAACAATTAAAAATAGTTGTTAAATAATTACGAAAACCACTTGACTTTTATGACAGCCACAAATAAAAAAACGCAGAGATTTATTGCCATCCATAATAAACGAAATCAAAGAACAAAGGCAAAAACAACAACAAATATTAAATACCATATGAGACACACGCTGCTAATATGTATTTATAATAGGTTATAAGCTTTTTTTTCTTCTTCTCTCTCTTGTTATTTTTAGTTAAGCACATATAACAAAGAGGAACAATTTGGTTGCCAATGGCAAAAAGCGCAACAGAGGATCAACGTAATGCGTGCTAGGCACTTGTCGAAGGACTCATAAAGAGGAAAAAAAAGGACTCGCATGATAGTTAATAACGAATGTTTCTTAATGGCGCCCACGCACGCAAAAGGTTAACAAAAGAAGAAGAAAAAACGTTTGCGAATAAATTTAATTGGCTGAATGATGTTGAACCAAAATATGCGTGGAATACGCGTTTTTAATTGGCTCGAAAATACTCGGAAAGAGTTTGCTGCGTGACAGACTTTCATTGACGTCACTGCATATAATCAGTTAAAGGACTTTAAGGAAGCTCACCTCATTAGCTCGAAGGTAATGCACAAATGTCTGCGGAAATACGTGTAGTCCAGCATGTGTATAACATTATGAGATCCATCTGCATCCTTTTCCCGCAGCTCGTCAAGGATGTTGAGTTCAACTACGGCCTGGTTGAGGAAACGCTTTTTGTTCCTTATGATTTTGATGGCCACATGTGTGTTGGTCTTGTGATCGAGTGCTCTGATCACCTGGCCGAAGCTGCCCTTGCCAATAACCTCCAATATCTCATAACGAAAGGCTATATGATCGTGTTCAATCTGTCAGAAGTTAAGAAAAATTTATTAATATTATTATTATTTGAATAAAAGTTAGTCTGACTTACGATCTTGTAGTTGCCATTGTCGTCGTCATAGCCCAGGTTTGTGGTATTGGCTGTCGGGGCGGGCTTATTGTAATTCTTGCTGGCATGCTGGCCAAAATACCAGACCTCTTTGTACACCTTCAGCTCCTCAAACTCGAGATCAGTCAAATAATTGCGATACTTTTTGACGAGCTCTAAAGAAGAAGAAAAATAGAATTGCGTGAATATTTAACAAGACTCTTATTAAATTATATACAAGACACAACTTGTTTGTTTTTAGTTTTGCTCTTCGCCAAAAAGCAAAAAGTAATTGAAAACTTGCCCATGTGGCAGACTTTTTGACCCTGACCTCGTTCGTTGCCAATTGTACAGTACATAAAATTAATTAATGGCCAACCCTTTCGTGCTTTGGACCAAGCAGCCAGCGCTAATTCGCATTAAACGCCAGCGATGCGTATTAAAACCAACGCGCCACGAGCGAAAACATTTGCAAATGTTGACAAGAGCCTTTCATAAAACCCACCTGATGGTGTCATGGGCGTGTTGCATTTGAGCTCGGCGCTGCCCGTGCTGCTAGCCGAGTTGCCGGAGCTGCCGCTGCTGCTGTTTGATTTGGTCGAGGAGCCACGTTCGTTGCCGCTGCCGCTGTTCGTCGTCGAGCAGGAGACCGGCGAGCCCAAATTGTTGTTGCTGTTGCCATTGCCAAGCTGTGTTGTTCCTTGTGTTGTTGTTGTCGTCTCATTTGCATGATTGCCAACGACCCCGTTGTTGTTGTTGTTGTTGCTCATGTGGCTGTCGTGGCGACGTCCCACATTGCACAACTGTGGCAAGTCCAGGCGCGAACTGGACAGACGCACATCGCGTCGCAGCTTCTCGTTGTCCAATTGTATCTGAGAGAGAGAGAGAGAGGAGAAAACATTATTGAATTAATTATAATTGCATGTAAATGACATTTTTTTTAAAAATATAAATATTTATTCTTTACACAAGTTAACTGCTGCCTATGAATATCAATGAGATGCACTGCTAAAAACAACTTTAAAATATTGTTGCATACTTTTGGGCTGCAAGCAGAAAATAATTTGTTCTATATTTCATTGCATACTTTTGGGCTGCACAAATTAACAATTGCATCGTTTGTGCTGTCTTTTAAATTTAATTTAATGCTTATCTATCTGAATATACTTGCTTTTTAACTGACTTACACATTTATTATATAGACATACAATTTACATAAAAGCTCTGTTTATACTTCAATTTATACTTATAATATACTTTTTATTCCTACACATAATTAAATTGGGTTAAAAGCAAATACTGATGTCACGTTTTGATATTCAAACATCTCACTATAAATTCCTTTTCTCGCTTTTCCTAACTCGTTTCCCCTCTCCCCCCAAAACTTGTCTTGTCTCTCTTTCAACTTACCGGCATTTCGCATCGATCCAACATCGTGTTGAGCTATGTTTGTGGGTGTTGTGTGTGTATTGTGTGTGTGTGTGTGAGTGGGTGTTGACTTTCCAACGTTATCCAAAATGGCACAGTGAGTGCTGTCGCCACAGGGTGCTGCTTGCTTAGTGGTTGGTTGTTCTTATGGAACCGGCCAAAAAGAATTATTATTATTGATAACCAGCTGCTGGGCAATTTCTCTGCGGGCCGCACAACATTTGTGTTGGTGTTGTTGTTGTTGCTGCTGTTGTTGTTGTTGGGCAACTGCAAAAGGAAAACAAATCAAAGACCAATAAATATATATAAGTAAACTGTCAAATACGATATAAACACATTAATAATATGCTAAACTGTTCAGACGGATGTCTTTAAACCCTTGACTTTAACCCTTGACGTGCTTTGTTGACGGTTACCAACCGCAGGCATAACAGAAACTATAACTGAATAATCGATGTGCATTCAAAGTACACACCATAAATAAAACCTTAATGCTTCCTCTTAAAACCGAAATAAAAGAAGAATTAAGACGAGTGCAACTAAGTGCTAGACGAGCATATACCCTGTAAAAAGGTTTGCAACTTACACTCGCAAAAGCTTATAAATATATATATTTTAATTTTCTTAATTCTCCTGCTCTTCCTACACATATTTAACATACTCTTTTTGCTTACTTTAAATGGGTATTATGTATCGACAACTTGTCAAGACATAACCATAACCATAACTAACTCAAAAGCCCCCCCCCCGAAAAAACACACGAATGTCAGTCAACGGCATTTAGCAGTTTTCATTGTCAAGGCGTCGTTTGTCGGCAAATCATCAAAAGGGCCAAAAACTTTATTAATATTTTTTTCGGGCTCGTTCTATGCACTTGTGGGCACAAACATAAGCTGGCACCCTCGCTCACAACAACTTGGTAACCAAACCAAAAAGTCATGACCAATTATTGGCTTTTTGTGTGGTGTGTGCGCTTGCTTGTTACCCTTTTTTTTTATATATTTTTTGTTTGTGGCTGCACTTCATGGCCAGGACGGCAAAAGCCAGTCAGTCAGCTGGATTTTGCATTCAGTGGTATGCAAAGCAATCCGAACCCTTTTTTCTTAGAGGGCACAGCAGCAACCCCAAAAGTTTGTTGTGCTTCACAAGTTTTTGCTATGAATAGTAACATAATGGGTTAACAGTTAGGCGAGTGCACTGAGCGAAAGTTGGGTGGCACTTTGATATAGGTGAGATATCAGCATACTTTTATTGTCAAGTTTTTCTCTTTAATTTAAATTGAAATATATTTTATTACATTTTTTTTAGTTATTTATCCCTTTACTCTTTCTATAGTTTTACATTTATTTCTTGCTGTGCAGTTAACTGTTTCTCACATTTCAAGGTGTAACCAAGAGAGTTGCTAAACTAAACTTGTCTACTTCCTATGTTTAACCTTTTCCTTAAACTCTTTTCTTTTCGGCTCTTTTGACGTGCCCTGCAAAATTTATTGGCTTTTAAAAGTTTTCTGTCATAAAATCATAATTTACAGCATTCGTTTTCCACGCTGACTTTTTGGATCAACTTGACAGTTGTTATGGCATCAGTGGGAGTTGGGTTAGCTTTTTACTCTCGACTTTTTTTCTTTTGCAATATATTTAAAAAGTTTTTTATTTTTTTGTTTGTTGGCTGGTGTCTCTTCTTGCCTTTTGGTGGGTGAAGTTTACAGCTGGCTATCAAATTTGTTGCTGGTCTTTTTTTTGAAGCTCGTCATCGTCTCGAGCTAGTGAAGCCTGTCATTAAATGCAGTTTTCTGAGCTGGTTTATTTCGGTGGCTTTTCGCAATTTGTTATATAGAAAGCGCCGAGTTAGGCAACATAAAGAGCAAATGGCATATGCCAAGTCTGGCCGGGGTCTCAGTTGGAGTTGAATTGAGTTGAGTTTCACGTTGTCTGCCGTAATTTGATAAGCGAAAGTTTTTTGAACTTCACTCTCGCAAACAAGTCAATTGCAAGGCTGTCAAAAATTATGACTAAAAATAGCTGTCAAAGGTATTTAGAAGGTGGGCCACAAATAAAAGCATACAAATGACAAATGTATTAGATATAAGATACCAATCGATTGGGCGTTTATTTTAATGTTGTGACTTTGAGGCAAAACTCTTTGTTTTGCATTGATTTCAATTGGGGAAATAAAACACGTTTGACATTGCTTTGACGCCCACCACTCATGAGTATTTGATTTATTTTCATGAGCAATTTATATACTCATTTGTCTTTATTGTGTGCACATAAACGATATCTGCAATTTCTATGAATGACATTGAAATTCAAATGTCAGTTTCAATGCTTTTTTTCATGTTCAGTTAACTGAGCTAACTCAAGTTTACGAAGATGTGTCAGCCGCAGTTGTTTCGGGTTTTCTGCTGACCTTGCGTTGCTTTCGAGCTTTTAATTTAGTTTTGTGGCCTCTCAGAAAACCGATATCGAATAATCCAGTTGCAGTAATTATTAAGCTCTTAAGTCTCTTATTTGAACTGTTTGCTGAAGACTGATACTCTATGCCGGGTTATTTCTATGTATCTTTTTCATTAACTATTCCATCAGCTGTTGCATAACCAATTTACTATTGTCAGCGCCCAACTGACCCAAAGCATTTAAACTAAATATAAAACCATTTATTTCAAATTTCAACGTCAAGTGTCGCAGACCCCAGGCTAACAAGAAAAAACTAGAAAATATATTTATAAAACAAAAACCGCCAGTAAATTGGTCACTCAAAGTAATTGAGTCGCTTCTTTTGGTATAAAAAACAATAAATATGAGAAATATCACAAGAAGAAGGCAACTTTAATGGCAATAAAACTGTCAAGAAATTTATGTGCATAATTTGTCAATTTACGAAGCGAGTTGTATTTTGACAAGCGCGAGAAAATCATTTCGATCAACTCCCCTAAAAATAAAATATAACGAAAATAATAACAATAACATTATGCATCGTTTTTCAAGTGCATTTCGGTTTGCTTAATAAATGTCAATTGCGATTGTTTTTATTTTATTTTTTTTTCTGTCAATGAACAACAACACGAAGATGACTAAAAACAAAAACGACAAAACGTGACATTTTGTTGTTGACTTTTGACACTTGCAATCAGTTTTTGGGCAGCCGGATGGAAGATTTATATACTGTTTTTACCGTTGACTCGGCGAATCGGCGTGAATCGCATTTATGTAAATCATCTTCTTCTCTTTTTTCATTTATTTATTTATACTCATTGAAAACCTTGTTGCAAATGCCAAACTTATATTGGGGGAGTGCTGCCATTTAAATTTTCGGCTACTTGACAATTAACAAGTGCCGCTTTACAGGCAGATGTTTCCATTCTTAACATGGGAAATTCTCGGTATTCTCTTAGGCCTTACATTACATATTACTATGGCCCGCAGCATGTCAAGAGCTGTCTGTCTTTCCATAACTCTATCGCAAGACTGGCCTATTGTTCGATTTTGATTTATTAAAATGTTTTCTTTTGATTTCTTGACGCCTCAAGTGCCAAAACGCCAAAAGTTGTATCGTGTGCATGCAAAACAAATTGAAATTTAAATTATTCACATTTCTTTATTGTTACTTCTCGGACATGTACACACTTGTAGACCATAATGGGGCTTTGAGGCATCACGTGTAGGGTATTTGAAAAGGTCTTTGTGTCTATTGATTCATCAATTTTTTGATTTGTTTTGGGGCAGCTCAGAAATGACAACAATTGTGCATAATTTAATATTTCAGGGGTAAAAAACCACATTACCGTCCTTTGATCTTTCGCGATTTGGACAGAAGTGTCAAAATTAGCTTGCTATAAAGTGCTATAAATTTATAGCAGGTCAGAAGGGTATGCGCGATTGGGCTGTGAGCCGTGTAAGGTTTGTGCAAGCAGTTATAGCAGTTTTGCGATCTGCTATAAAGTGCTATAAATTTATGGCAAGTCAAAATTGTGTGCCCAACAAAGCTGTGTGCATTAAAAGGCTTCTATAGAAAGTTATGTCACTTTTGCGATCTGCTATAAACTGCTATAAATTTATAGCAAGTCAAAATGTTATGCCCAAATGAGGTGTGTGCATTAAAAAGGTATTAACAAACACTTGTTGTACATTTAAGGTCAGCTATAAAGTACCAGCAAATGAATCTCAGCTGGAAATGCTATAAATTTAAAGGCAAAGTCAAATGACAAGCTTTTAAAATACATAAGGAAGCTGCCGAATCGCTTCAACGGCAGATTGTGTCAATTTTATAGCGCAGTTCAGTGCACTCGTAACGCCAAACGAGCATGTCCAATTTTGTAATAGCTGCACATAAACAAGCCCATTTAAGGCTGCGATTTGCTTTGTCGAACCCATTTACATGCTTTCTTTGCCTACCATAATATGCCATAATTTGATAGCAACTGCATTTGTGCATGCGAGGTTTGAGTTTCGAGCGAATTCGATAAGAAATTTGGGACACATAACTCCAGTTAAGGGGCCCGCCCACATACACAAACAATTGAAATTGTGTATAACTGACCCACGACAAGGGAAAATGGCACTTAATCATCAGGCACACCAGGTTAAAGCGCAGCCAAAAACATCGTTTGTCACAAACATTTGGCGTGGCCCAGAAAAAATGGCGCCCTCAAAAACCCGATCACAAAAATAGCTAAGAGCCGGCCCAGACCGACATGCTATAAACATTTTTGTGTTACATTTAATTTGGCGCAGGCACGACACCACATAAGTAAAATTCATTTAGTTTTTCATTATTACAAGAATTTTCATGATTCTCATTATATTATACTATTATGATTATTATTATTATTTTGCAAAAGCAGCCTAGAAATCGCATGCAGCATAATTTGGTTAAGCCCAACAAAGCGTGGCAACAATTTTTGTATTGCGCGCATATTAACCAGCTAACTAACTACCTAACTAACTAAGCAAATAGCCAAATAGCCAACACACCAACAAATGTGACCTCATAAACTATTGACCCAGTAACCCCAACCCCAAGTAACGACCTCAAGCCCAAATGTCAACTAATCGCGTATAGATTCCAACAGCGACAACTGTCGAGTGCCACGCGGAGCGGAAGTCGTCAGCGTTGTGCTTGAAAGAGCTCTGGGCGGGGGAGCTGTTGGAGCTTGGTCAAGCGGACGTAAGACCCTCGCCCATGGCGAGGTGTTTGTCGAGGAGACCAGACAAGTGTTAAGCTGCAGGTATTTTCTTGTAGTGGAATGGTTTTCATTGTTTTTAGTTAGGGCGCTCGTTTTAATAGATACGCTTTTAAAAAAGTAAACCTTAAACAAGATTTTTTTTTAAATAGGTAAATCCAACAACAGAAAATAACATTTTACTAAATATATTTTACACATCTATAATTTTTGTTGTAGCGTATTTTTGTTCGATATATTTTTACCCACAGCAAAAGAAAAACCTGCGCAACAGTTGTCATATGTACACCAAAAAAAAAAAATAATAATAAAAAACAATAACAAGAACACAGCAATGCTAGGCGTGACACACAAACCCTAATACCAACGTACGAAAACGTCACGTATATAAATAATATAATATAGTCTGCAAACTGTGGCCGGGCGCACGTTGCGTATGTGTGATAATTGTGAGCGGCAAACGGTGGTCATAGAAATGCGCCCCCCTAAAGAGTTGGCTACTCAAACAATTTTAATAACTTCCGTTCTAGTAACACTTTTCGACTCAGTTTCCCGGAGCCGACATTCAACATTCCCCTTTCCCTGCATTTCCCCTCCCCTTAGTCTACCTCGTGGGCTGACTGCACAAAGACAATGGCGTTAAATGTGAACCTGGGCACTGTTTGATTCAGCTTTGGCAGTCAAATTGGTAAAAATAAAAAACAAACAATAACAAGTGCAGTAGACTAACGGCATTTGTTGGTCAATGGCTGCTGTTGGAAGCCAAGTTAGGTGTGGAGTTGAATTGGAGGGAGGGGAATTATGCTTTATTGCGCCCAATTGGCGCAGCGTTGGAAATAATCGTAAATCGCAGCTGTAAAAGTGCATTCAAATAGCTGCTCCCATGGGCAGTTGTTGTTGTTGCTGTTGTTGTCGGAAAAAGACAATTAGCCTTGTGCTAAGTCAACCCCCCTTTCTCTCCTACCCCCCCTTCGCTTATTTGACAGTTGAGTGCATTTCTCCCGCTCCGTACAACTGTCGCTCTCAGTATCAAATATAGACATAGACGGTCACGGAAGTCTTTAGCTTTGATTGAGTAATATCTAGCTGTGAGTATCTGTAACTATAGCTGTATTTGTATCTGTATCTGCATCTTTATCTGTATTTGCATTTGCAGCTGCCAGCAGCTCCGAACGCATTGCCAATTTTGTTAATAGGTCTGACAATGTCTGGCAACGTCTGTCGTCGAGCAGGAAGCAAATGAAACTGTTACAAAGCGCATCGAAATCTTTTTGCCAACGGCCTATTTACTTACTTTAATTCAACAGTGGGCAGCAAAGATGGAGTTGTTCGACTAAACAAAGGGGGCGTGGCGGGGGCGTCATTGTCGAAATGGGTGTGTTGATTTGACATGCAAAACTTTACAACAATTTAAGCTGCTTTTGGGTGTGGCCCAAATGGCTGGAACGGACGAGCTTTAAATGTTTGCAGAGGCTTTTTAATCGCTGCTTGAAAGGACTTAAATATCTTTAACAAGTCCTAAAACTTCAAAGAATAAAAAGCACAAATCTGTTACCTGTCCGCCCTAGGAGATGTTTTATTTAATTTTTCTTAACTAACATTTGTTCAACTCTAAGAAAAATGGCACAGCCATAAAAAACACATGTTTTTTAGTAGCATATCATAAATTTCAAGCTAAATCTCAACCAAAAAGATCAGTTAACTTATTAACTAAGTTTATGTATTATATTTTTTTGTGATTCAGTCAAAGTTCACTGAACCACAAAAGATTTTGCAATAAGATATAAAGCCAAAAACACAAGCTGTGAAAATTAGCAGCTAATGTTAATGCTAATGTCCAAATATGAAGACCCTAAAAGAGTTGTACACAAATATTAGCAATTGATATGTTGATAACTTCAGCAGCTGTCAACAAAACAAAAATGAAGAAAATAAAAATTTACATAATAAATGATCTGAAATTGGTCTCTTTTTTATATAGTTTTTTTTTATCTTTTATTTTTGGCTGCCCGCTGAGCTCACGAAATTAGAACATCAAACATTTAAAAAGCCATCATAATGGCAATAAAAAAATTGGGCAACATCAAAATGATCTGTGGCTTATGATAAAACTTGATGGAGAGCTGTTATAACTGATCAAGATGATGATGATGATGATGATGATGATGCAGATGATGATCGTGTTGCGGCTGTGGCAACCACTTGATAATTTCATTAGAGAATATTTGCGCAACCTCTAATTAGTTTTGATATTCAAATCGAATTCGACATTCACATGTCAAGTGAGGCGCTCTGTGACCCAATTTCTGGCCAAGACTTATGACAAAGTAAGAAAGAGTCTGTTCTCAATTGCGCTTTCTCCTCAAAGAACAATGTAAAAATACAATTTCACAATCAATATATATATTGGTTTGTATATAGATACATTTTATTTCAAGGCAGTTGTTAAAGCTGCTTCTTCTTCTTTTGTAATCGAAATCGAAAGCAATTTCACTTTGCCGCCCAATTGTCAAAAAAGTGACAAACAACTGTCAGTCAATCAAATGTGAATTGTGTGCGCCTGCGGTTGCAAACTAACTGTAACGAGGGGCGCCGCATCAAGGGCTGCCAACAGACTCATATGTGTGTGTGTATATTTGTGTGTGTGTGTGTAAACTGAGACGAGTAACTAATCGACCGCAAAGCGAGCCTACAAAACGCAGTTTGTGGGCAGCATCTGTAGAAATATCAATTACAAAAAACACACACACGCACACACACAACAAACAACACACGCAGATCAACGTGTGTGGCAAGTGCCGCAGCATCTTGCAGCTGTTGATGAATCAATTTAATTTAACCTGAGCTGCCCACTCACTCAGTTAGTTGCTGACTCATTCAACATTATTACACACAATTTAACTTTCTTCATACTAAAGAACTTTAGTTTACTTTACTTTACTCAAAAGGCGTAACTTTACTTTTAATCTGCTCTTATCTCAACTCATTCAAGCTTCTCACATTTTATTTTTCTTCTTTTTTTTGCTACTCTCCCACTAACTAGTCTACTTATTTCATTTACAATACGTTCTTTAAGCGCAACCTTGACGTTCATTAACCCACAAAGCGCCTCAAGTTCAATCACAAGCCAAGACAGCAAAATATCAACTAATCAAAATGTCTCACTTTCCATGCCCGAAATAAAAAAAAAGTAAAAAGCGAAAAAAAATATTGTGCTGACAGCTGACAAACCAAAAAAAGAGAAACCAAAAATCAAAAGCCACCAACAATAACAGAGCTAGATATAGAGAATTATGCAAGCATGACAAGGAAGATACCCATTAAAAATTATATAAATATTGAATTGAGAAAATCATTTAGAGAAATCAATAAGAATTATAAAAACTTTATCAATTATTTTTTAGGATATTTTTAAGGCAAGGCAACTCTTTATAGTTAGTTCTCCCTACAGGGTATCAGCGAAATCAAAGCACATGTGTGGGTTAGAGGGGCGTCTGCAACATGGGGCACATTGCCTTACAATGAGCCATGGAATATGCCAGCAATTACCGTCAGGCGCTGAGATGAACGCAAGGCGGGACAACACCAGGGGCGGCAGGGGCGTGGCATGGCGAGGCGAGGCGCGACGAGATACTCAACGTTCAGATTACAGCGGACAGACGACAACTACAACGACGACGACAATTGCCTCAACTTTGGCGTTAATGAACATGAGCACACTTTAGCGAGCACTCCCCGTGTATGGCCAGAGCCACAAGTCAGTCGGACCCGGTGACAGACAAGCCGGACAGACAAACAGACGGACGGACGGACAGAGATGCCCAGGCCATGGCATAATGAATTTGAAGTGAGGGGAAGCGAAAACTGTGAAAAAAAATACTGAACAAAAAGCATTTTAACACATAATAATATGAAAATAATTGAAGCAATTATAAAGATGTGTGTGTGCGTGTGTGTGTGTGTGTGTGTGTTGAGTGTGTATCTGTGTGTGTGTATGTATTTATCTCGAAGCTGAGTGACAGTTTGCGACGGCGCGCGATCAACGCAATTAGTGTTAGTTATAGTTTCTTTATGATGCCCATATAAACATATACATATATATATAAATATATATTTGTGACAATTGTTATATAAAAGATTGGGGAAGCGTGGAAAAGATGAGTTTTTTTTAGAGTTATATGTCAGCATGAAGAATAAATAGTTAGCTATAAATCTACCAAACTAGTTTTGCGTGCAGGTTAACAGAAAATCTTTATTTTAAATTGTATTCGCTCCGAGGAGAAAACTCACTTTGAATAGCTTTAAGCAAAAGTATTTGCACAAGTGCTTTCATTATGTTGCATATTACTCAACGTTTTTTCTTTTACGAAATTTACATCACCTGCCACAAGAGCGGTAAAGTTCAGATACAAATTGCGCTGCTCAATTGCAGCTCAGCTCCAGATACGCCATATTTCACTTGCACAAATAAAAGGCATCGATTACCACAGCGGCCGCAAATTGCGAACCACGGTAAAAACCCATTCACTGCACTCACTCTGCTCACGTAACCCTTAACCTCTGCACCACGCCCCGCAGTCCACACATTTTTGGCAAAAAAGCTTTAACTAAAAACACACACAAAAATCCATTTGGCAAGCAACTAAAAAGCATCTTCTCAAGTGGTAAAAATAAAAACCCCAAACCTCCCCAGAACGAACTTTTGCGGATTATGGTTGCATTTTCAGCTTATGCACGTGTTTTTTTTCTTTTTTATTACACCTGGAGAATGAGAATGAGAGCGCAGCCTTGCAAAAGACCACAAAAGAAATCGACTGGCAAAAATTTTCGTGTTTTTCCTTGAGTTCCATTGTCGTTCTTGTTGTTGGCTCTTGATAAATATTTGTGCCATTAAAAATGTTTTTTTTTTTCATGATTTTTATTATGATTTTTATGCCATCATATTTTTTTTTTTTTTATTTTATATGGCTCAACTGCGGTTTGATTTGTTTGTAGGCTTTTATGTTTTGTTTTTGGTATTTTGAGATTGCCCCAATTCGTTTTGCATTGAGGGTGGGCAGGTTTTATTTTCTCGCAGAGAACAAGCGAATTCCTTTGTTTAACTTTTGATTTCTATGGCTTCTCCTTCATTAAAAACTTGACCCAATTTGATATTTTCGCTTGAATTTGGCTATTGACAATTACGTAAGACTGTTGCGGACTGCAAAAAAATCTATTGTAAACGTTTCAGTTAGACACAAAGTTTTAGCCAAGGCCGTAACAAATCCATTCCATTCACTCGTCTTAGTCAGCGCCACTCGACACTGTGCAAATTGCGAAAATTCGATTTTGATTTTTTGATTTGCTGGTAATTTTCTTAGCACAGACAATGCACAGAAACGGAACGAAAAATAAATACAACAAAAAAACAAATAAAACATTCATCGCATCTCTTCAGGCAAAACCAAACAATAAATTGCCAATCGTCATGAAAACTAACGAAAAATGAAAAACGAAAAA
>SCDZ01000430.1:0-61079 GCA_004143845.1 Drosophila lacertosa | reverse complement strand
TAGCAATACCGGTACGGATACAACAACAAGCTCTTGCGGAGCCGCCAAGGGGGTAAATAAGCGGGAAGGGGATAGCGACAACATTGGAGATGAGTCCACTAGTTGAGGCGTATCCAAAATTGGGTGGATTTTCTTTAAGGGCTGAGGTACGGGTACAGACAAAAAGTCGGGCTCAAGCCGACGTTTCGGAGGAGAATCAAATTTAAAATTGCTAAGAAGCTCAACACTGGGAGATATCAATTTGAATCTCGATGCAAACCGGGCAAGACCAACGAATCGCACCACAGCCCTTCTTGGCTATGGCAGCGAGTTTGTCGGCATTCATCCCATTAATGCCCGCACATTTAGCATGCATATTATTCTCACACAACCAGCAATTAACAAATTGCGGTGGTGCAGAATCTTTTGCCTGCTTAAAATTGCAAGTTTTTTTGCAGCACGACATTATAAAAAATGTTTATTGGGTTACTTATTGGTGCCAAACGCAAAGCAGACAAATAAAAAATAACGGCAACAAGAAAAAAAAAACAATAACACGCAAGCAAAACGCTCGACACAAACAATGCTGTCGATCAAAACAACAACAAAAACTCTTCGAGAGCGCGGTGCAAATGTAAGCAATGCACAAATAAGCACACTCACGAAGAGAATGTTAGGCAGAACGAAACGCATACTTAACGGATCAAAGCAACAACAAAAACTTTTCGAGAGCGCGGTGCAAATGTAAACAATGCACAAAGAAGCACACTCACGAAGAGAGTGTTTGGCAAAACGAAACGCAAACGGAACGGAATCAAAATCAGACACTAACAAAAGCACAGCACAGCAAAATATATGTACATATGTATAAAAAATGACTTACGCTAAGAGCGGAAGAACAACTTGCACAAAATAATAAATCTTGTAATTTAAAATACTTTAAAATATAAAATATAAGCTTCACAAGATAGGCTAATAGGCAAAATATGCAAAAATATAAATAAAAAGTTGACGAATACAAAAAAAAACACGTCTGATGCGCTCAAGCTGAGAAATCTCTATGTTTTTGTTCGCCTTAAAAGTCATTTTTATAATACATATCAACAGGTTTTTTTAAAGTGTATTAACAGGGTATCTCCTAGTCGGATATAATCGCGTAAAAGATAAAGGCAACTTTTTACTGAAAGTTTTTGTTTGCCTTAAAAGTCATTTTTTTATTACATATTAATAGTTTTTTTCTAAAGTGTATAAACACTTTAAGAAAAAAACAGGGTATCTCCAAGTCGGATATACTCGCGTGAAAGATAAAGACAACTGTTTGTAGTTGTTTTTGTTTTGTAAACTGCTAAAAAGTGATTTAAATTCTCATTAACAGGGAGTATCCGACTGAAAAATACCCTGTACTCCAATCGAATTCAAACTGAATTCAGCTCACCTTCTTTTTAACAGCGTGTATTGTTTAGTAGTATTCTACTCGAACATATCCGACTAATAAATACCCTGTACTCCAATCGAATCCAAACTGCATTTTTAAAACAATTTTAACACTGTTTTTAAAAGAATTCCATTATCCAATTAAATATTAATTAACATGAAGAACGTGTTAAATTAATATTATTTTAAATTATATTGATTTTTTTAATTAAAGCTTATATTTTAATGCGGAGTTATTTTAAGGGGTATTTGTGCAATATTGGAAGGATCTTAAAAGGGTTTTTTTATACCTAGCTGAAATATATTTATTAAATCGAATTTAAATATTTATATTAATTAGTTCTAATTTATAATAATAAAAACATTAATATTATTGAAATATATGCAAATTCCTTTAAAAGAAAAATTATTATTTTGCAATTAATAAAAAAATAATAAAAACAAATTGTGATGTAAGCAAATTTCTTCTAAAAAAATTACTATTTGCAATTAACAAAAAAAATATTAAAAAAATATGGAAATAAGCAAATTCCTTTTAAAAAAATAATTGTTTTGCAATTAATAAAAAAATACTAAAAAATATTGATATAATCAAATTCCTTTTAAAGTAAAAATTATTCTTTTGCAATTAATAAAAAAATAATAAAAACAATAAATATATTTCAATAAGCAAATTCCCTTAAAAGAAAAATTATTCTTTTGCAATTAATAAAAAAATAATATAAATAAATATTGAAATAAGCAAATTCCTTCTAAAAAAATTATTGTTTTGCAATTGATAAAAAAATAATAAAAAAAAATATTTCAATAAGAAAATTCCTTTTAAAGGAATATTATTTTTTTTTTGGTTTATTAATTAATTAATTTAATTCTTCTAATACAAAATGCTTTCTTTTTTTTCTATTAATTTCTATTAATTTTTTTAAGTAATTTGAATATCAGAACTGAACTTTTTTTAATAAAATAAAATAAATAATAAATAAAATGAAAATAAAATTGCACTTTAACTAATTCAAACTTGAAAAGTTAGTTGCTGTTAAAAGTATAGAGTATATACTATATAAATAAGTTAAACAGACTATTTTTGACTAATTAAATCTGAATTTAAATAAGTTAAAATTCAGCCTCGAATCCCATTTAAACCAACTTTTTTTAGTGCAAATAAAAACTCTTAAATTTTTTGATAATTGCATTTCGTCGTTTTTTATTTGAATTCGTTTCTAATAAGTTTAGTTTTAAATGTCATGTATATATATATACATATATATATGTATTTGTTTTTTGGGTCAATGGACGCGACCAAAACATGAGTATGCAGGATATTCATGTTTTTTGTTTTTTACAGGATTAGTCGTATGGCAAAAAGGATGCGAATCGGATTCGAGTCAACTTGTTTGACGTTTAGTGTTGTTGTTGTTGTTTTGAGGATGCCAGCGGTCAAGCAAGGAGCCAGGATCCGATCCGAACCCGTTGCAATATATGTGTGTGCGTGCGTGCGTGTGTGTGTGTGTGTGAGTTTATCATAAATGTACACAGATACATACAAAGATAGATAGATACATGTAAACGTAAACAAATGGATACAAATTGTAAAAATTATAAAATATTGTACATTTCGCTTAAATGAGTTAAAGTCTATATATATATATATATATATATGGTATATAGTATATATATAGTATTTTCTTCGTTTCGTTTGCTTGCCAAATTTTCCAGTTGAAATACTTAAAATGTCTAATTGGATTTGCTGAGCAGTCTAATTGGATTTAAATTTCTTGCTTTTCTTTTCTTTTAGTTATCTTTTCTTTGAGTTTTTCCGCGTTTTGTTTTATTAAGCATCCGAGCTGAGGACGTTGACAGAGAAGGCGCACAAGGACTCGCCCTTCTTGGAGACGGCCTTGGCCTGGTACTGGCCGACATCGTCCTGGCTGCATTTGGTCACAGCGAACGAATAACGGTTGCCGTCCTTGGTGAAGGCGTAACGGGAACGGGCCTCGTCGATGGGCTTGCCATCCTTCAGCCAGGCCAAATTGAGCAGTTCGCCGTCCAGTTCGCACTCGAAGGATGCGTTTTCGCCTTCGCTGATCGACACCGAAATGGGGAACTTGACAAATGTGGGTTGCTTGGGCTCGTCCCCGGGCACGCTGACGTTGATGGTGCAGCTGCTGAAGGACTCGCCGGCGTCGTTGAACGCCTCGCAGGTGTAGGTGCCGCCGTCCTCTGGGAAGATCTCGGCGATTTGGAGGCGATAAATGTTCGCCTCGTTCGTGTACTGGAAGTCCTTGCTCGGCTTGATCTCCTTGTTGTTGTGCAGCCAAACCACATCGAAGTGCTCGGCGCCAATGATGCGACAGGCCAATGTGACCGCATCCCCATCCTTGACGAATCTCGACTCCAGATGACTCACAATCTTTGGCTGCTTATCCTTGCCAGCTGTCTGCCGCTTGCTCGACTGCTTGTCCAGGGCTGGGGAGGGGCAAAATAGAATAGAAAAATGGGAAAAATATATTAAGTTTATTTACTCACGTTTAACAGTTAGCTTGGACTTGGTCTCGACGGCGCTAATTGAGTTTGTCGCCGTGCACGAGAAGACGCCTTCGTCCTCGGGGAATACCTCATGGATGGTCAATGTGGCGACGCCATTTTTGTATTTCAGATCCATTATTTCCGACGAGGATATCGATTTGCCGTTCTTGGCCCACGTTATTTGCGGTTCCGGGTCGCCCTTGACGTGACAGGTCAAAACTAACTGTTCCCCGTCGCGAATTGTCAGATCGTGCAACGGTTTCGTGAACTCCGGCTTACACATTAAGGAATCGTCGGGAGGAACTGCAAATAGTAATAACAATAAGTGAAAGCCAAATAAATTTTTCAAGAAGTTAACTTACGTATTAGCTCCTTGGTGGCACTACGAGATCGTGATGGGCTGCCTGGTGCCTGTAAACTGCTGGCCGCGTATTTCTTTTTGCCTGAAATGCTATTCTGTGTTGTTGAGGAACTTATGCTCGTGCTTGTATTGCTAACAGTCTGCGTAAAAATTACAAAGATTCAACGATTAGTCTTAAGCCTATCAAAATACACATTCTATTCATTCTGATTGGCTGCCAATGATTGCGCTCAACTGCGATTGGTCTAATTTGCAAAGTCACATATGCATTAAGAATAAGGGTGGGTAAAGATTCACATGCAAGCAAATACGAAGATTGCGGTATTTCGACGGTGCTTGACGTCACAGCGGCGGTTAGAGCGCAATTTTATGCAAGCAAATGTGACGTCACAGCGACGCGTCGAATAGCGGACCTTTTTAATTTACTACTATGCCAAATGTTTTGCAGGCAGCAACAACAACAGCGCACTGCGTAC
Source organism: Drosophila lacertosa (assembly GCA_004143845.1). NCBI lineage: Eukaryota > Metazoa > Arthropoda > Insecta > Diptera > Drosophilidae > Drosophila > Drosophila lacertosa. The sequence goes on along the minus strand of SCDZ01000430.1, from coordinate 56,303 downwards.
ACAAGTGACGGCAGAGGAGAGCTATGTGTGTCTCTTTTGTTCTGCTGGCTACAGTGTAGGGCTGCGCTCTTCAGCGTGTGAAAACCGGTTACTTTGCAAACTGTTGTTGTTTTTTCTGCATACTGTGAGCAAATTGAACTGTAATTAAAGCTTTTTACTTATTATTGACCAATGAGCGCAAATCAATCAGAAATTGTGAATTGAATGTGAGCAAACCAAATGCGATTGATTGGTAAACACATTTGCTTGGGATCGTACCTTGCCATCCGACGTCGTTCTGGTACTCGATGAGTGCTGTGTGTTGCTGGAACTGGCCGACGATGTGAACTGACGGGTTGTAATAATCGGAGGTGGTGCCGGCTTGATGGGCTGTTCAATATACTTGCGATCTGTGATAAGAGAATTTAATTCAATTAAATATAAATTTATTTACAAATTTATATGTGTATATATTAATTTGATGTAGGTTTACTCCTGTATTCCTCTGATCAATCAAATGTAAAGAGGTTAAGTCAATTGAGAGCTAACTTTTTGGGAGGGAGGGAGGAATAAAAAGGATAGGGTATCATTTAAACAGGTTTAGTTACTAAAGGAACTATGGGGAATTTCGGCAAAGTAACATACATAAAGTACGGGAATATTATTTAATATTGTGGTTATATAAATCAACTCATGTGAATATTTTAAGAACGAAGTTATAAATAAACTGGTCTTAATAAGTGCTAATATTAATGAGGATAGTTGGGAATAGTTTATATTTTAGTAGTTATCTCATATTGAATAAACTTTAATAGTATATCAGATATGGTTTGTAAAGAACACAAAGCTTAACTTATTTTTTTTTTGGACTTTGACAAACATTCTTGAACAGAACGTTTCCATGCATTTGGGGAATAAAATATATATTTTGCAATATTTATTGCAGTTAACTAACAATACTCATGCTTAAATGTAAATGTAAATTTTAAATGTAGTCCAGTTTATTTGAATTAATTACCTCCTGAATAAAGGAAGTTGTGTGCAAGTTCTGCCTGCTCAGGCGTAACCCATTCTCCTGAAGAAAGTGATCAATTTGTCAATTTATTATGAAAAAAAATGGAATAAATTTGTACAGTGAAAGCTCCCTTGAACGGTCAATTTTAAATTTTGTTAAGGTATATTTGTTTATGCTTTGCTTTTCAATTTTTTTTTGGTTAAGAAAAAAGAGGGGTCCTTTGTTTTTAAACCTATTTTTTTCGGCTTAAACGAAGAGGGTTGCAGCTAACCGCTTAACTTTCCGTTAGTAGAGCTTTCACTGTATAAGTCTGTGGTGTAACTTTGATGTACATCACGGAATGGCTTAGTTGGTGGTAGGGCAGCGGTACCCGTTGGGTCTTTACAGGTCCGCATGCACCAAGCACAGTTTTTGGGGGTAAGCCCCGGAATTACCTTCAACAATGACGACGCACTCGGTCTCGTCGGTGCCGTGGCAGTTGGTGGCCTTGCAGGTGTATTTGCCGGAATCGGAGGGCTTGCAATCGATGATCTCCATGGTGACAACACCGTCCGAGTGGGTCATGGCGTACTCGTACTTGCTTAGCTCACGGCCATCCTTGTACCACTTGACCTGTGGCACGGGCTTGCCGCTGAGGCAGCAGAGCAGCTTGCAGGTGTCGCGTGCTTGCATCACGCGCGGACGCAAAAGGAATGTAAAACTGGGCGCCGACTCGGACTCCTCCTGCCAGAACGTGTATGGCAGTGGTTCGCGTCGGCGAACCGGCGTTGATTCAGTACGGTATCTCGGCTGTTCCTTTGGCAGTGGATGGACGTTGAGGAAGACGACTTCCTCCCTGGAACCGTAATGGTTCTCGGCGCGTATTATATACTCGCCGCGATCGTCTAGTTTCACACGATTTATAATAAAGTAATAGTCATCGCCGGCATAACGCTTCATGAACTTAACGCTCTGTCTCAGCTCAATGTTATTATGCGACCACGTCAGCGTGGGCGTGGCAATCGCAATGCAGCGGCAATAGAACTTAACGCTCTGGCCCTCATAGCAGAACTGCGACGAGGGGCGAATCACGAAACGGGGCGCCGCCTGGCGGCGATCGAAGACCGCATCGTGTATCTTGTATTTCTCCATCAGCAGTTTGCGCAGCGATGAGTACTCAGAGAGTCGTCCGATCGGCAGCAGGTATTTCTCGAAGTCTTCGTACTTCTTGCGCAGCTTCTCGCGATAGGCGAGATAGCGATCGCGGTTCAGCTTCTGGGTTAGCTCGCTGTGATCTCCCGTTAGCCACGGATGCAGCAGGCATTCGTGGGCAGTCATGCGTTTCTCTTTGTTGGCTAGCAGCAGCTTGCGTATGAAGTCCTTGCCCTCCTCGGAGATGTGCCTGAACGCGTCCATGTCGAAGTCCCAATCGCAGGCCTTCACGTTCTTCAAAGTTTGCACATCGTTGTCGCCAGCGAAGGGCGACAGACCGCTTAGACTGCAAGCAAAAAGAAGCATTATATGGATTACGATTAGGATAAGGGTTTTCTATTAAACTTACAGCACATAGGCTAAGACGCCCGTTGCCCACATGTCCGTATAGAAACCAACAGGTTCTCTATTCACAATTTCGGGCGCTGCGAATTCGGCTGTTCCAGTTGTAATCTTAACCACTTCATTGGGATCCAATCGAGTGGCCAGACCGAAGTCGATCAGCTTAACGTTTGTACTGCTGCGCGTCTGGCACATAATGTTCTCGGGCTTGATGTCCAGGTGAATAATATTCTTCTCGTGCATGTGGCGGATGCCTTCGCAGATCTGTCGCATATAGTTGATGACCTCGGCCTCGGTCATAACGTAACCCTCGGCGGTGATGCGTTCGAATAGTTCGCCACCAGATAAGCTAGCGAATAGGGAATAGTGGGTTAGGTCAATAAGTGAAGGGCTTCCCATCTAGTTGTACTTACAATTCCAGTATGAGAACCATTTCGTCGTCGTCCTCGAACGCGTCGTGCAGATTGATGAGTTTCTGGTGATGCAGTTGATTCATTATATCAATTTCACGTCGGATCAGATCCTTCTCCACCGCATGCGAGACTGGTATAAACTTGGCAGCGAATATATTTCCAGTGCTGCGTTCGCGACAACGATGAACCACGCCGAAGGCGCCGTTGCCGATCTCCTCGAGTATATCGTATCTGTCGTAGACGCTGTGATGCGATATCTCCACAGGCTGCGGCACGAATTTGGAATAGATGTCGAACACATAGGAATCGTAATCCTTGATGGGACCATCGGCCTTGCCGCGTATTCTCTTGCCGTTCGCGTCCAATTCCCACTTGCGTTCGGTGGGTTTCTTCTTGATCGACTCCTTGGTCTTGATCAGCGTACTGATCTCGGACGAATCGGAGCGACCGTAAACGTTATCCGCGAAGATTCTGAAGTCATATTCCTTGCCCGGCGTCAGTCCGCTCACCGCCATGGAGGTGAAGCGCGTGTTGCCGACGCGTATCCACGAGGAGAGCGGATGCTCTCGCCGCTCCACGTAGTAGTTGGTGATGTCGCTGCCGCCGTCCCACACGGGCGCCTTCCAGCTGAGCGACAGCGAGTCTGTGCCGATGCTCTCCACGAGTGGGAAGCGCGGCGGGTCTGGACGATCGCTGATTTGCACTTGAATGATGGCCGTGTCCGAGCCAAGCTCGTTCTCCGCCGTAATGCGGTACGGGCCAGAGTCGAGGCGCGAACCGTCGCGAATGGTCAGAACTGCATGTCGGTCCTTGACCTCAACGTTGTAATGACCACCGGACTCGATGTTCTCGCCCTCGCGAACCCAGTGGATGCGTGGCTTGGGGAAACCGGTGAACGGAATCTTGATCACAACGTTCTCGCCCTTGTCGAAGTAGGCAGTGTCTCTGAAGCGCGGTGGCACGTTCAGCTTGGGTGCAGCTATAAAAGAGAGTTCATTCAATAAAGGATATCAATATAGGATCTCTCAAGTACTTACTCATAATGGCCAGTGCGGCACGAGTGGACTTGGCGCCCGCTTTGTTAACCGCACGGCAAACGTATTCATCGGCGTCCTCGCCGAACACATCGTTGATATTCAAGAAGTGATTCTCGCCCTCGGAGTACATGTGATAGCGAGCTCCATTGGAGATCTCGCGTGCGCCCTTGTACCAGGTGATGGTTGGTCGGGGCACTCCGGTGATTGTGCAGGTGAACTGAGCATTGTGATTCTGTATGCAGTTGGCGTCGCGCAGGGGCTTGACAATAACTGGCGCGGTGGCGGCCTTTGGATCGATGATCTTGACCACCTGGGAGGCGGTCGACTCCTTGGAGAGACCGGCAATGTTTTGGGCAAAGACACGGAACTCGTACTGACGTCCTTCGATCAGATTGTGGCAGTTGATTTGGTTGATGGGACAAATGATGGGGTTAACCCGTTGCCAGGTATCGCTGCCCACTTCGCGCTTGTCCACCCAGTAGCCCTGGATGTGGGCGCCGCCATCGGACTCGGGCTTGCTCCATTCCAGGTGAGCGAAGTCGCCGCCGATTTCGGTGATCGATGGAATGCCCGGCGCCGACGGTGGATCGATGGGCGCCTTGGCGCGTATCGGGTTCAGACCCTCCAAGGGTGCACCGATGCCGTTCTCGTTGACGGCCATCACGCGGAATATGTACTCCTGATTCTCGAGCAGACCCTGCACATGGAACGAGGTGTCCTTGCACGTGCTCGACACGGTGATCCAGTGCGGCGACGAGATGTCCTTGCGCTCGACCACATAGTGCGTTATCTTCAGGCCACCATCGTAGGACGGCGGGCGCCAGGCCAACGTGCACGAATGCTTGTTGATGCTGGAAATACCCATAGGTCCCACCGGGGCCGAGGGCAAGCCCGTAATGTAGGCAACAAAGTTGCCGCTGGCAGTGCCCGAATCGTTGCTCAGCTCGATTTGATAGTTGCCCGCATCGTTTTTGACGATGTCACGTATGAAGATGGCAACGTAATCATCAAAGACGGTGAACTTGAAGTGAGACTCATCAGCGCTATCGGAGATGAGCTCGTTGTTCTTGGTGATGCGCACGGAGAGCGGCTGATCGCCAGAATAGTAGACCTTGATCTTGGTGTTGTCACCCTCGGGCAGATACAGCTCGCTGGGACATCTGTTGATGATGGGTGGAGAGCCCACCTTAAGATAGCCAGAGGTGTGCACAAAGCCCAGCGAGTTGATCGCCTCGCAGGTGTAGTCGCCATCGTCGCCGGACTGCACGTTGCTGATGTGCAGGCGGAAGACGCCGTCCTTGCTGTCGCAGGTGAAGCGTCCACCGGGCTGCATTTGAATCTCCTTGCCATTCTTCAACCATCTGGCTGTGGGACTTGGCTTGCCGGAGGCAGCGCATTGCAGGGTAAAGTCCTTGCCGCAAGGCGCAATTCTGTTCTGCAGGCGGGATATCCAATCGGGTTTCTCGCCGCCCAGAACTTCGCATACCTTGATGGGCATGGTGCAGAGGCTGGGCTCCGAGCGACCCGCCGCATTGATGGCAAAGATGCGGAACTCGTAGTCGCCCATTTCGATGAGGTTAATGACCGTAAACTCGGTATCCAACACATTGTAGTCGTTGCACTTGACCCAGACGGCGCCTCCAATATCGCGTCTTTCGATGATGTAGCCCGTGATGCGAGAGCCGCCATCGCTGACGGGTTTCTCCCACTTGAGGTCGACGTAGTTCTTGCCCACCTTGGTTACCTGAGGCGTGCCCGGTGGCGAGGGTACATTAAATTTGCCCTTGAGCTTGAATCGCATCGACGGCGGCGATGGCTTGCTGAAGCCCGCCGCGTTCTTGGCCTTGATTCTGAACTCGTATTCGCTGCCATTCGTGAGATTGTACAGCTGATATTTGGTGTCTTTTATGAGGTACTCGTAAGTGTTCCACGCAGAGTCGTTGGCCACGTCGCGATATTCAATCTGGTAGCCCTGAATGCGTGAACCGCCATCGCTGGCGGGACGTGTCCAAATCAAGGTTACATTGCCCGAATCCCAATCAATGACCTTAGGCTGGCCGGGCTCGTCGGGCACGGTGAACTGATGCTTGGCCGTAATCGGTTCGGGCATCTCGAGCGGATCAGAGAGACCGTACTGGTTCTCGGCCCGCACGCGGAAGTGATACTTGTGATTGGGCTCCAGACCCATCACATCGTAGTGCGTGTTACGCACAAAGCTGCTGACCTTAACCCAAGTGCCGCTGGTATCCAATTTCTCCACCACATAGTTGGTGATCGGTGAGCCGCCGTCGTCGAGCGGCGTCTTCCAGGCCAGCGTGCACGTGTCCGGCGTTATGTCGTAGGCGTTCAGCGGACCTTGCGGTGGTCCGGGTCTGTCCACAACGGTCACATGGCAGGAGGCTGTGTCCGAGCCCTTGCTGTTGGTCAACGTGATCGAATAGGATCCTGTTTCGGATCGCTTGGCGCACTTGTTGTGATAGACCGAACTGTAGTCGTCGGTCTCGAAGCGAATGCGCTCGTCGGACAACACTTCCAGACCGTTGATATTCCAGGACGGCACCGGACGAGGATTGGCGTGGTAAGGCACTGTAATGTGGAACTCTTCGCCGGCAATGACAGTCATGTCGCGAATCGACAAGTCCGATGTGATCTTCGGAGCGTGCGGTGGACGGCGACAGAAGATCAGATCGCTCGAAGCGCTGAAGGGCGATTGACCCGCCGCATTGACAGCGGCCACTCTGAACTCGTATTCAGCGTTCTCGATCAGATTGGGTATCTTGCAGGTAAGATCCGGGCACAGAGCGTGAACCGCCTTCGTCCATTTGTCTTCGCTCAGCAGGCGTTTCTCAATCACGTAACCCGTAATTGGCGAGCCGCCGTCGTGTTTCGGCTTAGACCAGGCAATCGTTATGCTGTCCTCTGTGGAGTCGATGCCGCGAGGAATGCCCGGCGCGTTGGGTACGTCGAATGGATGTCTGGCTCGGATGGGTTCCGAGGTATTGGCTGGATCCGACTGGCCGTATTTGTTTTCGGCAATTACACGGAAATCGTATTCTCTGCCGATGGTCAGATTGCGCACGCGCACAAATGGCACCGTGCAGTAGCTGCTGACCTTAGTCCAGGTGGAGGAGCGAGCCTCCTTCTTCTCGACAATGTAGTTTTGAACCGGGGAACCGCCATCGTCTCTTGGCGGATTCCAGTACAAAGTCAGCGAATCACCGGCAAATTCATCGGCACGCAAGTTAGTTGGTGGTCCGGGTCTATCCAGAACCTTGACGTTAATAGTAGCGGTGTCGAAACCGGAGGGATTCTTTAGCTGCAAGCGGTACTGACCGGAGTCCGAGCGCTTGGAGTTCTTCACAACGAACGAAGCAGCTTCGTCCGTCAGATGCTGATGCACCCGCTGATCGTCGTCCAAGACCGTATCGTTCGAATACCAGAACGCAGTTGGTTTCGGCCAGGCCACGTAAGGCACATGAATGCTGAAGTCGTCGCCGGCACGGCAAATGATGTCGCGCACGCCGCCGAGGTCCATGCAGGGTTTGTTCGGTTGCTCTTCGATGGTGATGGGCTGTGATGGCTTCGAAGGATCTGAACGTCCCACATCATTTTCAGCAATGATGCGGAATGAATATTCCTCGCCTTCCTTCAGATTTGGTACAGTGTAGACAGTCGAATTGATGGGCAGGTCATTGACAGGCTTCCAATCCTTCGAGTTCTTGGGACGCACTTCAACATAGTATCCCTTGATCTTGGACTTGCCATCGTTGCGTGGTGGACGCCACGACAATGTAACGCTGTCCTTGGTAATGCGATCGGGCTTCGGTGGCTCTGGCGGATCGGGACGGTAGCGCTGCAGTTCGGCTGTCATGGGCTCCGATGGTTTCGATGGACTGCCCGGGCCGGCTTCATTCACCGCCGTCACGCGGAACTCGTAACGAGCACCTTCACGTAAATCGGGCACGGTATAGCTGGTGTTTGGTGTTGGATAATTGTTGCACTTAATCCATTCACCGCCGCGTTCCCTGCGCTCGACAATGTAGCCCGAAATGGGTTTGCCACCACAGTAATCTGGTGGATGCCATTCCAGAGATGCCGAGTTCGGGGTATATGCCACAACTTGTGGTTGAGTGGGTGCGCCTGGTGGATCAAATGGTGACTTGGCTATCACGGGCTTACCCTCCAAAGCATCAGAGACACCGTAGATGTTCTCGGCCCTAACACGGAAGATATACTTCTTGCCTTCGGTGAGTCCCTTGACGGTGTAATTGGTTTTCGGGCAGTAGCCAGGAACTGGCTTCCAGTCGTCCACACCGAATTCGGTGAATTCGAGTATATAACCGGTTATTTCGCTGCCGCCATCGTCCTTGGGTGGATTCCACTGCATTGAAATGTGATCGGGTGCAGTTTCCAGGTAGCTCAGTGGGCCAATTGGCGGCGATGGTTTGTCGACCACGATGACCTCAATATCGGCAGAGTCCTTGCCGAATTCGTTGCTAGCCGTGACTTTGTAAACGCCCGAGTCTTGTCTGGTCGAATCGTCGATGCGGAAAATAGTTCGCTCCGAATTGGTGTCGTAGGAGACCTTCTTGCTCTCGGGCAACTTGGCATCGCCGCGTTTCCATTCAATCGTCGGGGTTGGTGCACCCGAAATGGGTATATTAACATTGACTGGCTCGCCAGCGCGAACCTTGACACGTCTACCGACCAGTCCGTCCAGATGGAGTCTGGGCTTTTCGCGCATGGGACGCGCACTGAACGTAGACGATGGCTCTGAAGGTTTACTGTTGCCAGCCGCATTAACCGCCGATATTCTGTATTGGTATTGATGGTTCGGCGATACTCGGTCGTCTCTGTATTCGGTTGTTGGCACAGGTTCGCCGTTAACCTTGATCCACCTGCCAGTGTTCACATCGCGACGTTCAATGTCGTAGCCCAGAATGGGTGAGCCTCCGTTGCTGATGGGCTGCTTCCACTTGATGGTAATGTGATCCTTGTCGCTGTCCGACAGTTCTGGTTTGCCAGGTGCTCCAGGCACTGTGTACTGATTCTTGGCAATAACTGGTTCCTCCGAAGTCAACGGGTCGGAACGTCCTTGCAGGTTTTCGGCCATTACCCTAAACTCGTACTTGGTGCCCTCCAGTAGACGCGGTACAACCGCATGGTTATATTTGGCGTTCACATAGGTGACGGCCGGCACCCAGCCACCTCCGTGGGTCAAGTCACGTTTCTCAATCACATAGGCGGAGATTTCGGAGCCTCCGTTATCCTTGGGTGGCTTCCATGAAATGGTAACTGAGTTGGCAGTGATTTCTTCGTACTCCAATGGACCGTCTGGCGGTCCGGGACGATCCAGAACAATGAGTTCAAAGCTACCCTCATCTATGCCGGAATCGTTGCGCAGTAGCAAATGATAAATGCCTGAGTCCGAGCGCTGGCAATTTACAGTATGAACAACTGTGTGATGGCCAATCGTGGTGATGGTCGAACGTTCGTTAGACTTCAAGGGATTGCTCTTCAGGGTCCAGATGGCTTCGGGTGCGGGCTCGCCAATGAAATCGATATCGATGTGGAAAATAAGACCAGCCTTAATGCGCACCTCGTGCAGCGGTGTTATAATCTTCGGTGCCAAGTAGCGTGGCTTGGCCATGATCATGTCCGAGGGCTCGGATGGCTCCGATTGGCCAGCCTGGTTGACGGCAATAACTCTGAACTCGTACTCTTGTCCCTCAACCAGCTCGGGCACCGTGGCCGTCGTCTTGTTGGGCGGCACATGAACAACATTTACCCAGTAGGGGCTGCCCTTCTCCTTCTTCTGTATGATATATTCGGTGAGTGGAGCGCCACCATCCGATTTGGGTGCGGCCCATTGTAGGTCAACGTGATCGCGATCCCAGTCAGTAACGCTGGGTTTGCCTGGTGCGTCGGGTTCGTCGAACTCATTCTTGGCAATAATGCTCTTGGCGGCTTCCAAGGGCTCCGATTCGCCAATTGCATTGACAGCCTTAACGCGGAACAAGTATTCCTTGCGATGGACCAGTCTGATCACATCGTGAACCGGATGCGTGCTCATGCCAGCATCGGACCAGGTGCCTCTGGACAGGTCCATCTTTTCAATAATGTAATGCAGTATTGGTGAGCCGCCATCATCGTCTGGCACCTGCCAGGCCAAATGGCAGCCATCTCTGGTTATCTTCGTAATGTCCAGTGGACCCTTTGGCGCTGAAGGTCTGTCCAAAACGGTTGCGTGTGCCGAGGCATCAAACGAACCGTGTTCGTTCTTCAGTATCAACGTGTAGCGTCCCTCATCGGTCCTAAGGGCCGATGGTATCTCAAAGGTCAGCTCGTTTTGGAAGAGGTTCGACTCAATCCGGGTATCGACAGGCAGTTCCTTGCCGTTGAACAGCCATTTGATGGTGGGTCTAGGCGAAGCCTCTATCGGCAGCGTCCAGCCCAAGCGTTTGCCCGCGTGCACGGTGATGTCGTTCAACAGCGACTTGTCGAAGAACGGCGCCAGGAAACGTGGCTTGCAGATAACAGTGGCAGAAGGATCGGAGGGATCACTGGGACCACCGCGATTAACGGCGATTACGCGGAACTCGTACTCGCCGCCATCGGTAAGATCGGGTATATGGGCTTTCCGCTCGTCGCCGGGTATGACCGCTGCGCGTTCCCATTGACCGAACTTTGGTCGCTTCTCGACTATGTATTGGGTGATGGGTGCGCCACCATCGCGTTTGGGTGCGGCCCATTCCAAATCCACAAAGTCCTTGCCCCAGTCAACAGCTTGTGGCTGGCCGGGCTTGTCGGGATGCGCGTAAGGATCCTTGGCAGTGATGGCCTGGCTGGTGGTCAAGGGCTGCGACTGTCCTTGCTTGTTGACAGCCCGCACCCTGAAGTTATAGTCGTGGTTCTCAATCAGATTGTCGGCACGAATCTCGGTGCCCGCGCATTCGCCCACAGGCACCCAGCGCATGGCTTCGTTGTCCATTTTCTCCACAACATAGTGTGTGATCTCAGAGCCACCATCGTCCTTGGGTGGTCGCCAGCGCAGGGTCATCGAGTTCTTGGTGACCTCATCGCCGCGCAGCGGACCTTCTGGTGCTGTTGGCACATCCAAAACAGTCACCTTAACCGTGTGTCTATCAACACCGTTGATGTTCCGCGCCACCAGAGTGTAGGATCCGGTATCAGCGCGCTTAGCGTCGAGTACGCGCAATTTGGTGCGATCATCGTAGTTGGAGATCTTGACACGATCCGTGTTGATGACCATGTTGTCTTCGTGGGACCATTCCTTGCTGGGTATTGGCTCACCGATGACGGGCACATCGAATTCGAATACGCTGCCAGCCTTGATTTTAATGTCCAGCATGAAGTTGCGATCAATCTTGGGTGCCAAGTTCTTGGCACGCGCCACATGCGGTTCAGTTGGATCGCTGGGCACGCCGGGACCCGCCTTGTTGACGGCCCGCACGCGGAATTCGTATTTGACGCCCTCAATCAGATCGGGCACATGGCCGCTGGTCACATCGCCTTCGACATCAGCGCACTTCTCCCAGTCGGGTGAGTACTTGTCGCGTTTCTCAATTATGTAGCCGCTAATCGGAGAGCCGCCATCACTTTCGGGTCTGGCCCATTCCAGATCAACAAAGTCCTTGTCGAAGTCTTTGATTGAGGGCGTGCCAGGCTTGGTGGGCTCATCGAACGGATTCTTGGCTTCAGTCGCATGCGGTGTGGTCAATGGATCCGAGGTGCCTTGACGGTTCTTGGCGCGCACTCTGAACTTGTACTTGTGTCCAGGTGTCAGACCCTTGACCTTGAGGCTAGTGGTGGGTCCATCTGTCTCGCCAGCTGGCACCCAGCGTCCTGTGGCCTCGTCCAGTTTCTCGACCACATAGCTGTCGATAGGCTGACCGCCATCGTCGTCGGGTGGACTCCACTTGAGGGTGCAGCCCTCGGCATGGACATCCTCGACCTTGAGGGGTCCGTTCGGTGGCGACGGCTTATCAATAACGGTCACCTTAACATCAGCGCTATCCTCGCCGTTGGCATTCTCAGCATGCACCGTGTACAGGCCAGAATCGGCGCGAGTCGCATTCGAGACCTTCAGTTTGGTATTGTACTCGACATGGGTTACTTTAACGTTGTCCTTCGAGTAGACTTCCTTCTTCTTGAGCAGCCATTTAGTTTTGGGCGCTGGCTCACCGGAAACCTTGCAGTCAAATGTGAATGCCTGTCCAGCCTTGATGCGCACTTCGATTAGATTGGAGCGATCAATGACTGGTGGCTTATTGCGTGACTTGGCCACAATCGGAGCTGTTGCATCCGAAGGTTCACCCGGGCCGGCGGCGTTAACGGCGCTGACGCGGAACTCGTAGGCTTGACCCTCGGTGAGGTCGGGTACGGTGGCCTTGCATTGATCGGCTGGCACTTCGAGTGCCTTCTCCCACTGTCCGTACTTGTCTTTCTTTTCGATCAGGTAACCCGTAATTGGCGAGCCACCATCATTGAGCGGTGGTGTCCAGGCCAGATCGATGTGATCTTTGTCCCAGTCGGTTGGTCTGAGATTCTCTGGCTTGCCGGGCTCGTCGAAGGGATTCTTGGCTATGATTGATTCCTCGCCGACCAAAGGTGCTGATTCGCCTTCGGCGTTAACGGCAGACACTCTGAATTTGTATTCGTTGCCAGGCGTTAGACCTGTGATATCGGCCTGCGGCTCTGTCGAACGGCCGCACGGCAACCAACAGCCTGTCTCGGGGTCAAGCTTGTCGATTTGGAAGTACTCAATGGGAGTGCCGCCATCGTCGTTGGGTCGCTTCCACTTCAGGTGACATCCCTCCTTGTGCACATCGGACACTTGCAGCGGTCCATTCGGTGGAGTTGGCTTGTCCGTAATGTTCACATTGATGAGGACACTGTCCTTGCCCGAGCTGTTTGTGGCCGTTACCAAATACTCGCCAGAGTCACCACGCTGGGTTGGTCGTATCACCAGCTTGGTATAATAATCGGGTGTTTCGATGGTTGTATTCTTGCCGGCCTGCAGCGGATAGTTGGAGAACTTCCATTCCACCTTCGGTGCGGGCTCGCCGGTGATGACAGCGTCCAATTTGAGAGCTGTGCCAGCGGAAATCGTCACATCGCGCAGATTTCTGCGATCAATCTTGGGTGCCAGATAACGAGGCTTAGCAATAAATGTTTTGCTCGCGTCCGACGGCTCCGATTGGCCACCCTTGTTGAGGGCTATCACCCGGAACTGGTATTCATTGCCTTCAATTAGTCCGTTCACAGTAGCGACCGGCGTGGGAGAGTCTGTTTCCAGTGCCTTCTCCCACAGTGGACTGTACTTATCCTTAATCTCAATAATGTATCCCGTAATGGGTGAGCCGCCATCGCTGGCTGGTTCCTGCCAGGCAAGCTCTGCTTTGTTGGCGGTCCAGTCCGTAGGCTCTGGAGCTCCAGGCTTCGAGGGTGCCGCTGTTAGACAAAGTCTCATTACAAAAGATTCCATTCCAATTGAAAGGCACTCTACTTACTGAATGGATCCTTGGCAATAATGGAGCCCAATGTCTCAAGTGGCTCGGATTCACCTTCCTTGTTGACGGCCTTTACGCGGAACTTATACTCGTGTCCAGGTATCAGACCGTCAACCTCCATCTCTGGCACATCGCTCTTGCCAACAGGCAACCAAACGCCTGTGTCGGGATCGAACTTCTCGACCAAGTAACTTTCAATGGGTTCGCCACCGTCGTCCTTGGGCTTCTTCCACTTAAGCTTGCAGCCATCTTTGTGTATATCAGATACTTCCAAAGGACCTTCGGGCTTGGCAGGTTTAGCTGAAAGTTAGTAAGCAAAAGATGAGCATAGGAATTACTTGCTTCATTTGTTAGCTTACTTATGATATTGATCTGGAACTCGACTTGATCTTGTCCGTAAAGATTGTGGGCAACAATTTTGTAAAGTCCAGTGTCCTTGCGCTCGGGATTATCGTTAATGTATTTGGTGTTGTAGGGCACATTTTCGATGCGGCTAGCCGATGTGGGATAAACGGTTTTGCCATTTTGGGTCCAGCTTATTTCGGGAGCTGGTTCACCGCTCACATTAATATCCAGGAAGATGGGCTCGCCAGCCTTGACATTATAAGTGCGCACATTTCTGCGATCGATCTTGGGAGCCACTGTGAAGAAGATATAAATGGAGGTTGGTGATAAAGGGGGTCTCTACTAAATTGTAGAATCTCTCTGAGAACAGGGAATAATTGTAATAAAAGGCTTTATGGGTTACTTACACTTTCTCGGCTTGGTGATGACGGATTTGCTGGCATCCGAGGGTTCGCCTGGGCCAGCTGCATTGATGGCCTTGACACGGAACTCGTACTCGCAGTTCTCATCAAGATTGGGCACAGTTGCCTTGCACTCCTCTCCGAAGGCCGGCACGGGTATCTCGGTGCCCTTGATCCATTTGTCGGTGCCCTTTTCGCGTTTCTCCACAACATAGCCGGTGATTGGTGAGCCGCCATCGTTGTGCGGTGGTCGCCAGACTAAATCCACACGATCCTTGTCCCAGTCAACTGGTTCCGGTGTGCCAGGCTTGCCGGGCTCATCGAACGGATTCTTAGCGATAATGGACTGCTCTCCGGTCAGCGGCTCCGATTCGCCTTCGGTGTTCACAGCGAGCACCCTGAATTTGTATTCATGACCGGGCTCCAGGTTGTTCAGTTCCGCGAAGGGTTCCTTGAAACGACCGGACGGCAGCCAGCGACCGCTCTCCACATCCAACTTCTCCACCACGTAGTGTTCAATGGGCAATCCACCGTCGTCTAGCGGCGGATTCCACTTCAGCTTGCAGCCCTCCTTGTGCACGTCGGTTACGCGCAGCGGTCCTTCGGGTGGAGCTGGCTTGTCCAGGACAGTCACCTCGAAGGAGGCCTCGTCGTGGCCAGACTCGTTTTCGGCCTTGATCGTGTACTTGCCGGTGTGCAAGCGTTTGGCAAAGGGCACAGCCAGCTTGGTGCGATACGATTCCATGTCGATGTTGTAGTCGTCATCCTCGATGCGCGCCTTGTTGTGGAACCACGTTTTGCTCGGTGGCGGCTCGCCCGAAATCTTGATGTCGTAGCGCACATGTTGGCCGGCCTTAACGGTGATGTCCTTGATGTTGGTTCTGTCGATTTTGGGTGGTGCGAAGCGATCCTTGGCGGTCATTTGATCGGAGGGTTCCGAGGGTTTACTCTGACCTGCTTTGTTGACGGCCTTCACGCGGAACTGATACTTGGTGCCTTCGATTAAATCGTTGACACGCGCCTTCGTATCGGGCGTATTCGTTTCCAGCACCTTTTGCCACTTTCCGGTATTGTTGTCCTTCTTTTCCACAATGTAACCCGTAATGGGTGCACCGCCATCGTCTTCCGGAGCGCGCCACTTGAGATCCGCGTGGTTCGCCGACCAGTCGGTAATTTGTGGCTTGCCGGGCGTATCGGCTGCATCGTAGGGATTCTTTGCTGTCACGGGTAAATCGGTAACCAGAGGCTCCGATTCGCCCTCGGCATTGACGGCCTTAACCCGGAACAAGTATTCCTTGCCCTCGGTTAGACCAGTTACGTCAGCCTCGGGACTCTTTGTGGTCAGCACTGGCACCCAGCGACCTGTTTCGGTGTCCATGCGTTCAACCACATAGTGTTCGATTGGCTCACCGCCATCGTCTTCAGGTTTATCCCATTTCAGGTGAACGCTCTCGGCGGTCACATCGGAAACGGCCAAAGGACCCTTCGGCTTGCTGGGCTTGCACAGGACCTCGAGCTCAACCTCTACAGTGTCCGTGCCCGAATCGTTCTTGGCCGTCACAATGTAGACGCCCTTGTCGGCACGTCGCACCTTCGGCATTATGAACGTGGTCTTGTATTCCTCGTTCTCAATCTTGACCTTGTCGTTGGTCTTGAGCTCGGCTCCGTTGTACGTCCAGGTAATCTTTGCTGGCGGCTCGGCCTTGACAGCCGCATCCATGTGCAACATTTGGCCGCTGCGCATGATTTTCTTTTGCAGATTCTTGCGATCAATGTGCGGCTTGAGGAAGCGCGGCTTCGCCACAACGGACTTGGAGACATCGCTGGGCTCGCTGGGACCAGCTTTGTTGACCGCAACTACGCGGAACTCGTACTCGTGTCCTTCCTCGACGGCTGTCACCGTGCCCTTGGTCTTATCGCCAGGCACCGTGGCCGCATCAACCCAGGCACGTCCCGACTTGTCGCGCATTTGAATAATGTACTTCTGTATGGGAGCTCCACCGTCGTTCTTGGGCGGATCCCAGGCGAGGTCGACAAAGTCCTTGTCCCAGTTGGTGGGTTCTGGGCGACCTGGTTTGTCGGGCTCATCGAACGGATTCTTGGCAATAATGGGCTTGTCGGTTTCCAAGTCCTCGGACTCGCCCTCCTTGTTGACGGCGCGTACACGGAACTTGTAGGGCTTGCCCTCGTGCAGACCAATTACCTTGGCCTCGGGCTCCGAGCTCTTGCCGCAGGGCAGCCATTGGCCTGTATGCGGATCAAGTTTCTCTATTTCGTAATAGTCAATTGGAGCACCGCCATCGTCCTCGGGCTTCTCCCACTTCAGCTTGCAGCTGTGCTTCGTTATATCGTTGACCTGCAGCGGACCCTTGGGCTTGCCTGGTTTGCCCAGGACGGTCACATCCAGCTCGGCGACATCTTCGCCGACTTCATTGGTGGCCTTGATTGTGTACTTGCCGCTTTGTGGACGCTTGGCGCGCATCACGAAGAACTTGGTGTTGTAGTCAACGTTGTCGATCTTGATGCCTTCCTCTTCGCAGACCACAGGCAAACCGTTGAACAGCCACTCCACCTTGGGAGCTGGCTCGCCCTTGATGTTGATGTCCAAGCTGATCGAAAGGCCAGCTTTGACAACAACAGGCTTAAGGTTTGTGCGATCAATGTGTGGCTTAACTGTTGAGAAGGCAAATCAATAATCAAATTAATGAGTACTTCAAATCAATAATTAAAACTCACGGAAGCGTGGCTTGGCTGTATGCCAATTGGTCTGTTCGGATGGTTCCGAGGGACCCGCCTTGTTCACAGCGCGTACACGGAACTTGTACTGTTGACCCTCTTCCAGTTTCTTGACGACGCCCTTGCAGATGGGACCCTCGGTTTCGGCGGCCTTGACAAACTCGCCGGAGTCCTTGTCCATGACTTCAATGATATAGTTGGTGATTGGCGAGCCGCCATCGCGAATTGGTGGCTCCCACTTCAGCTTGACATGATGCTCGTCCCAATCCTCGAGCTCTGGCAGTCCGGGCGGAGCGGATACGTCGAATGGATTCTTGGCTGTGATAGCCGACTCGGTTTCCAGTGGCTCCGATTCGCCCTCTTCGTTGATGGCCTTAACTCGGAACTGATAGCGATGATTGGGATCGAGACCCTTGACGTCCATCTCAGTCTTTTCGGGATCGACGGTGCCAACGGGCACCCATTTGCCGGTGGCTGTATCCATTTTCTCAATGGCATAGCCCGTAATGGGAACACCGCCATCGTCCTTGGGTTTCTTCCACTTCAGCTTGCAGCCCTCCTTGTGTATATCGGAGACTTCCAGTGGTCCCTCGGGCTTGGCTGGCTTGTCGAGAATAATTACCTCCACTTCGGCCTCGTCGACACCATTGATGTTCTCAGCCCTGAGCTTGTAAACGCCGCTATCCTTGCGCGACGTGTCCAACAATGTGATCTTGGTATTGTAATCCTCGTTGTCCAGTCGCACTTGGCTGGTGGGCGACAGATCCTTCTCCTTGAAGAACCAGGTGAGCGTGGGCGCAGGTTCGCCCTTAACGTCCACATCGAACTTGACCGTTTGGCCAGCACGCACCTTGACGGGCTTCATTTTCTCGCGGTTTATCGATGGCTTGACTAAAATTATCATTGTTAAACTTGTTATTATTGACTGCGCTTGGACTGACTTTTGACTCTTGAATGGAGGCAAACAAAGGAGTAAGAAATGGCAAATAAAATAAATGTTTGGCTTAACATAAAAACAAGCGTGTGCAAATATGCGTACTAGAAATCAAAAAGTAAATGATATTCATATTATTATTATTAATGTTTGGCAAATAAGCAAAAGTTTAGCTGAAATGTGAATCCGACAAATGAACTCTTACGATTTCGCGGCTTGGCCAAATGAGGTTCGGTTGCATCGCTGGGCTCGCTGGGACCGGCTTTGTTGATAGCGCGGACACGGAACTGATAAACGTTGCCTTCGCTCAAACCCTCGACGGTTGCTTCAGGTGTAGGTGTCTATATATATATGATGATGATTTGATTTAAGAGGTTAGAAGGCTTACAAACTCAAATCAACTCAAAGAGCAGACGGTTCCAATCTTTTTAAGGTTTATACTTACATTCGTGGTGAGGACTTCATCCCATATGGGTGAAAATTTGTCCTTCTTTTCGATAACATAGCCCGTAATGGGCGCACCGCCGTCGTCCTTGGGTGCC
The DNA here is from genome assembly GCA_004143845.1 of Drosophila lacertosa. Taxonomy (NCBI): domain Eukaryota; kingdom Metazoa; phylum Arthropoda; class Insecta; order Diptera; family Drosophilidae; genus Drosophila; species Drosophila lacertosa. The sequence continues at coordinate 37,835 of SCDZ01000430.1, read as the reverse complement.
TCCCACTTTAGCTTGACCATATGCTCATTGTAATCATCGATCTTTGGTGTACCTGGCTTGCTGGCAGCATCATAGGGATTCTTTGCCAGTATGCTGCCATCGGTCTCCAGAGGTTCGGATTCACCCTCCTCATTGATGGCCTTAACCCGAAACTGATACTCATGGCCTTCCTGAAGGCCCTTGACATCAAATTCGGTATCATTGCCAGCGGTACGACCGACAGGTACCCAACGACCTTGTTTCTTATCGAACTTCTCGACCTGGTATGCCGTAATTGGCTTACCACCGTCGTCTTCAGGCTTTTGCCACTTGAGCTTGCAGCTATCCTTGGTGATATCCTTGACAGTCAAAGGACCCTTCGGCTTGCCGGGCGGCGCCAACACATTCACCTCAACGGTTGCTTCGTCCTCGCCGTGCTCATTCACGGCACGAATCTTATATGTGCCCGTATGCTTGCGGACAGTGTCGATAATTGATATTTTCGTATTGTGCGGAATATTTGTTATCTCGCAGTTGCTTGGCAGATCGGCGGGCTTGAGCTCCTTATCGTTTTGATACCAGATGATCGTCGGCACCGGCTCACCGCGTACGTTCACATCGTACTTGATGGGCTTTCCGGCGCGTATCAACAGAGGCTTCAGGTTGGTTCTGTCGATGCGAGGTTTCACTGAAAGGAAAGTTGGGTTTAGTAGGATCTTGGAAGATCTTATTAATGCTTACATTTCTTGTATTTGGCGACTTGTGGCACGCTGGCGTCTGAGGGTGGCGAAGGACCAGCCTTGTTGACTGCAATCACACGGAACTGGTATTCACCGTATTCCTGGAGTCCAGCGACAGTGGCTTCCAATTGATCGCCAGGTATTTCCATGGCCTTTTCCCATTCAGGCTTGTTTTTGTCCTTCTTTTCAATAATGTATTTCTGGATTGGAGCACCGCCATCATTGTTGGGCGGCGTCCATTTCAAGCTGATGCTCTGGTTATCGTAGTCGGTGACTTCGGGAGTGCCGGGCTTGTTGGGCTCGTCGAAGGGATCCTTGGCGACAACGCCAACAAGCGTTGTCAGCGGCTCGGATTCGCCCTCCTCGTTGACAGCCGACACTCGGAACATATACTCCGAGCCGGGATTCAAGCCAGTCACATCGAAGCTTGGCGGTTCCTTTTCACCCGGCGAGCGTCCAACGCGAACCCATTTTCCGGTAGCTGTGTCCATTTTCTCCACAACGTACTCCTTAATGGGAACGCCGCCATCATCGTCGGGCTTCTTCCATTGCAGCTTGCAGCCGGTGGCCGTCACATCGCTGACAGCCAGCGGACCCTTGGGCGAACTGGGTTTGCCCAGGACGACCAGCTCAACGGTCTCGCGATCGACACCGTTGCGATTCTCCGCCTTCAAGGTGTAGAAGCCGCTGTCCTTGCGCTTGGCATTCGTCAGAACGAAGTCCGTGTGATAATCCACATTTTCGATGGTTATGCGATCGCCCGTCGTGAGAGGAACATCGTCACGCCAACTCCAGTGGAGCTCGGGCACGGGCTCACCGGTAACGTCGACGGCCCACTTGTGGGTACGTCCGCTTTTGATGGTGATGCGCTTAAACGTCGATCTATCGATTTGTGGCTTGACTACAGTTTTCAGATTGGTTCAAGTCCAAGAAAAAAACACGTTAGTTTCAAGGTCAATCGCATTTGGATGAAGCAGCTGCTAACTGAAGCAAATACGTACTTTATAAAGCGGTTGCGTGAAGCTTATGCGATTTCCTGAAAAATGAATCACTTAACCCCATAAAAACCCGAGTTGTCAACATATTTAAAGTTAAATCATAGAAGCCTCACTTAAATAACATCTTTTACAGCCCAAATTCTTTAGCTTAAACCCACTTAAATGTTCCTGTTTTGGTTAATCCTTAGGTTGCACTTTTCTCCTTCCTTAGAGAAGATTTTTCGCTGACGTCGTGAAGTAATTTAAATTTCCCACCACCAATTTTTTAATATGATCTATCCCAGCCCAACTAGGAATAATTTTCAATTGTTTCGCAGCTTTTGCTTTCTTTTTATAAACCTGAACCCATTAAAATTGAGACCTGTTAGACCAAATCTCTTAAACGAAGAACAATCACTTACTATTAATAAATATGCTTTCTTTTGACCTGGTGGTTGATGGATGGATAACACCAATAAATAAATAATAAACGAGCTCGCGACAATTTTAGCTGAAATCAAGTGCATTGAATGTATGTTAAGCCAAAGCAAATAAAAGGAATGGAGTTTGCTTTCTATGAGCATTTGATTGCATTGAATCAAAGGGCATGCATTTGGAGTGTTTAACTTACGGTTCCTGTGCTTGCACAGATGATTGTCTGTGGGCTGGGATGGTTCCGAGGGGCCAGCCTTGTTGACCGCACGCACTCGGAACTGATAGACCATCTTCTCTTTGAGGCCCTCCACCTTGCACTCGGGCGTTGGATCCTCTGTCTTGGCCACCTCACTCCAAGTGGGCGAGAACTTGTCCTTGATTTCCACAATATAGTGGGTAACAGGACGTCCGCCGTCGGAAGGTGGTCGCTTCCACTTGAGCGACACGCTCTTGTTGTCGTAGTCATCGATGACCGGCTGGCTGGGCGGACTTGGTGGATCGTAGGGATTCTTGGCGACAATCGAATCGGATGTCTCCAGTGGCTCGGACTCGCCCTCCTTGTTGATGGCCTTGACGCGGAACTTGTACTTCTTGTTGGGCGTCAGACCCTTGAAATCGAAGGAGGTTTCGTCGGGTCCCACCTCGCCGGCCGGTATCCAGCGTCCGGTCTCTTCGTCCATGCGCTCGAGCGCATAGCCCGTGATCTCACAGCCGCCATCATCTTCGGGTCGCTTCCACTTCATTTTAATGTGATGGGCACGCACCTCTTCGGGCTCGAAAGGCCCGCCCGGCGCCAATGGACGATCCAAGACAATAACTTGTCCCTCCGACTCAATGGTGCCCGAACTGTTGGTCAGCACCAACTTATATTTGCCAGTATCCTTTCGCACAGCCTTCTTAATGGTGATCGACGAGTTGCGTTCGAGCTGCTCGAGGCAAATGCGCTGATCGAACTTGATGGGTTCGTTGGCCTTGACCCAACTGGCTGTTGGTTCAGGCTCGCCATCGTACTTGATGTCGTAGCGTACGGTTTGTCCCTTCTTGACGGTGATGTTCTTGAGGCCATCGCCGACGAGGAACGGCTTAACGAAACGGCATTTGGCTATAATGGCTTTAGTCTTGTCGCTAGGCTCGCCAGGACCTGCCCGATTAACAGCACGGACTCGAAATTCGTACTGCTGGCCCTCCTTGAGGCAATCAACGGTGCCGGCTCTGGCATCACCGGGCACTTCTTTGCCGGCAACCCAATCGTTCGAGAACTTCTCTTTGTACTCAATAATGTAAGCGGTAATGGGATCACCGCCATCACTATCTGGCGCCTCCCATTTGAGGTCGGCGTGATCCTTATCCCAGTCGGTAAGGTCAACGGCCTTGGGTTTGCCGGGCTCATCCCAGGGATCCTTTGCGAGAATCGAGTTCTTGAATGTGGCCGGATCAGACGGACCAATTTTATTGACAGCACGTATGCGGAATCTGTACTGCTTCTTTGGCACCAGGTCATCGATCTTTTTGTGACATGGTTCGCTTGGTAGAACCTCAGCGACAGGCTCCCAGCCTTGTTTCTTGCTCAAGTCCTGCCGTTCGATCACGTACTTCGTTAGCGGAGTGCCGCCATCATCTGGCGGTGGCTTGAAGTTAACCACGCACGATGTCTGAAACACGTCGGTGACATCGACGTCCTGCGGCGGCTGTGGCACATCCTGGCAAATAATCGTAACATCCTTGGTATCTTCGCCTTGGGCGTTCGACAGTTTAATCTGGTACGGTCCAGACAAGTCTCTGGCTGGCTTCTTGATCTTGAACGTGATCTTGTCGTCGGTCACCGCAACCTCAACGTCCTTGACGGGCAACGGTTTGCCGTCCTTGATCAGTTTGGCCTCAACTGGTGATTGCTTAGTACCGCTTACTAAATATATACATATGAATATTTATGTGAGTGCGTGTCGTTTGCTTGGTCTGTTTATGTAGCTGTAAAGATTATTAATTAAAAGTTGTATTTACCTTTGTATGGTACCTCAATGATAACGGGCGCACTAATTGGTCCAGCAAACTCTTCCGGACAATCGATATTGGGTCTGCTCTCACCCTTGCGAATGGACAGTTTGCACGAGGAGCTCAAGTTGCCCGATTCGCAGGTGATTTCACCCACATCGGACAGTTCCAGACCGTTGAAGATCAACTGATGTTTGCCACCGCCCAGATTCTTGATCTCGATGCGTTCGTTTGGCACAATTGGCTCCCCGTTGAACTTCCAGTCGCAGGGGGCTGTCTGATCCTGCAGCTCCACGTCTAGGACAAGCTTCTCGCGTTCGACGGCATCGGTGTCCTTGAGTTTCTTGTTAAAACGGTTTTGGTCTTGAATGGAATAAGTTAAGGGGTTAATAGAGACAGGAAAACATTTCAAGGAAAGCTTGAGACTCGATGAAAGCTGTTTAAAGTTTTATTTTAAAAAGAGCTTAAGAAAATAAGTTGATTGATCCATGTCTTGAATGACATTTTAAATAGAGAGTTGAGCAGTAGAAAGAAAGCTTCGTTAATTGACCCTTCAACTTACAGTTAATGATAATTTCGGCATCAGTCTTGTCAGCATTGGTTGTGCACTTGAACATGCCGGCATCGGTGACCTTGCAGTCCTTGATCACCAGCTTACGCTTGCGTCCATCCTTGATGATCTGCATGCGTTTGTCGGGCTTAATTTCCTCGTCGTTGCGGAACCACTGAACATCGCCCTGGGCATCGTCGATTTCGCAGGCCAAGGTGATGGTGTCCTTCTCGATGCACTGCTGGGACTTGAGCACCTTGACGAACTTATACGGATACTCGACGATCTTGAGCGCGCACTCGGTCTTGTCGGGCTGTTTGTCCAGCTGGCATCTGTACTGGCCGGCATCCTCCATGACGGACTCCTTGATGATCAGCTTGAGATTGCCATTGATGTCCTTGGAGATGAGATAACGTGGATCGTCCGATTCGAGCTTCACGTTGTCCTTGAACCAATGCACATTCGCCATGCTGCTGCTCACCGAACACTCGAGCGTTGTCTCGTGTCGGGTGAAACCCTCCAACTTCTTCTTGAGCGGCTTCGTAAATGTGTACGTAGGATCAGCTTCCTCCACATTGAGGAAGGCTGTGCTCGAGACACCGCCGATCTCAATTGTGTACTTGCCGGAATCCTCGACCTTGGGCGTGCTTATAATCAGCTGATAGGTATCGTTCTCCTGCTTGAACTTGAACTTGCTGCCTGTGAAGACCTCCTGCGTTAGGCGGGCGGGGGGGTTAGTCAAATCAAGAATGTTAATAACTTGTCGATTGTTGAGGTTATTTGGTGAACACACTTACATACTGAGTATGTTTTGTGGTTGGTTCATACTTACATCCTTGCGGAAGAGCCATTTGGGTTTGCAATTGGGCTTGCTGAATCTCGCCTCAAATACAACCTTCTTATCCTTGCCTTCCTTGGCGAACTGGTCGATCAACGGACTTAAGAACGATTCTACCTTCTGTTGTCGTTTAATCGATTTTTTTGTTTGTTTTTATTGCGTTGTCAAAAATGGGTAAAGACGTCAAATAAATTTGATATACGATTACTTTGGCATTCATTAACTCAAATGCGACTCAGATTAAATAATAAACAGCACAAATATGTGGACATTCAAAGACGTCAATTCAATTGACGTTTTATTATTTGTCCCAGCGCATATTTATACATATTTATTTGCAAACAGTAGGTACTGGTACCGCTTAATACTAGTATTATTTTAAAGTGTATGCAAAAATGAAAAAAAAAAATAAAAATTAAAATAAAAATAAAATAAAAGAAAAGTTCTTTTCAAAAAACAATATTTCGCTTGGCATTAAGAGCTCGAAAATGCGGCAAAGCGAAAGGCAGTTTTAGTAAGTAAGTAAGTACCTGTACCTAACATTTAAGAAATATATATATTTTAAAAGCCGCTTCAGAGTCTGGCGATCATTTCAAATCGACCAGACTGAGGCGACAATTTTGGTTCAGTTAAGTACTAGGTCATCGAATTGGGTTATAGCAAACATTTTTCAAATGGCCCCGTACTTAACTTGAGAACCCAGCGAACAAGTTGGTACTTGTTTGTTGAAATAAAAATGCAGCTTTCATGTTTCGATGATCTTCTGCATGATTATTAGACAAAAAATCATGTTACCCCTCTTTATGTGGGGTATTTTTTTATATTGTGTTGGCACGATTCTGTCTCGGCTGTGTCGTATATCGAATTTAAGCTTTGATTTATTTATTTTTCTTTTTTTTTTAATATTAACCGATAGCAAATTGATGATCGAGTTGAGTTTGAATGAATGATTCATCACAAAATGCAAATGCCCTGTCAAATACGCTCGCAGAGAGAAGAAAAGTTAACTCATTTCACATATACAATATATATATATATATATATATTGGTCGGAATTAGACCGATGAAGGGTTTCATCATTCATCGGGTCAAAACAAAAAGGTTGGAGAACAAAATCGGAAAAATCAGGTCTCACCAAAAAACAAGAGTGTTCAGTTCAGTACTGGAAAAGTAATTAAGTAATTATTTTTGTTGTTTGTTGGGTGTTACGAGAATTATTTAAGAATTAAGAAAGTCGCACCTCCTCACGTCGAAACGGATGCAACGTCGGCCAATCGGGAATCAGCTCAGCTAGGGACGGTCTACGTGATGTTGGCTGTATTTCATAATACACATATAGGATTCAATTTAATACCTCTTTAAAACAGTTTTCCAATATGAGCATACTACTTGAACACAACTCGAAGTCGAAGAGTTGAACTATCTTTCCAGAATAAGATTGCATATAAGTTAATGGAATGATCACAATGAACGATGGAGTTGTGAGAATGAAGCTGCTTCTGCTTTTAGTAACATAACTAGTCAATCCGTAAGCTCTTAAACATAGATTGGAAACTTGCAAGCAAAAGTTATTTGACCCTCAAATGCATTTATTTGAAATCGTTTTTAGCGACTAGAAGTAATATGAAGAGCGAAGTTAGATTTTCTTTAAGTTCCCATATATGAAGTGCTTGTTTTTTTTTTTTGATTTATTTTAATTGTTCAGGCAACTCAGCTCAGTAAGAAGTAAGTAGAAGTTGAAGCAATTATGGAAAGTAATTTTTTTAGAAACAATCTGCTCTCTTACCCTCTCGACTTTCTTTAAAGCCGGCAATGGTTTTTCGGTTTCTTTAAGATCACCCCAATTGGGATCTTGTTCTTCTTTGTCCCATTTTTGATAACGACGCTTTTTGAGCATGGCACGGAAGTCCATGCCACTTGAATCGGAGACATATAACTGCATTTCGGCCGAGTCCTCGCCGTGTATGTTCGACACAACAACCTTATATTTGCCCTCATCGTTGGGCTTGCACTTACGCATGCAGAGTGTTATCGTGTTCGTCTGTCCATCTGTGAGGAACTTGTACCGACCACCCTCGATGATCTCCGTGACGCCCTTGTAGAACTTAAAGGTCGGCGCCGGATTACCCTCGATACCAACGGTAAGGTACGCCGTCGAGTCTACAATGTGTGTGTTGTTGTTGTTTTTATTTTGGGGTACACAAAACAGAAACGTAGACAAAACAAAATATTTCAGTTAGTTCACGTAAAATGAGGGTACTAATACTGATACCTTTAATAGATTCTTATCTAGTTTGTACTTGGTACTGATGTAAGGTCCTTCATCAGGTTTGATCAGTTAGGCTGATTAAATTACATTGTTAACTTGATTGCTTTGGAGTAATCTTTCCTAAACTTGATTTTCTTTGCTTTTTGGAAGGTCTTCTTTTCTCTACTCCTAATATTATACCTTATTAACATTGCACTACCTTGTGTTCTTAAGCTATCTATCTCTCTCAAACCATTTAAAATTTCTTTTTAAACTCTTTGGATATCCTCGATTCCGACTGGGTGTCCGACTGGAAACTACCCGACACCCTTCTATAGAAATCAACTCAAATTAAATATACAGTAATCGAATGGGAGAAACTATTACTAAAAAGTTACGCTGCCGATCTCTCTTACAGTTCCGAGGGATATGTGTGTTTAAGGCTGGCTAATCTTACTAATCAATAAAGTAGAGCTGTCTGTTCCCACTTTTAAGACATACCTCAACCTACTTCAATTAGCTTCAATTAGCTCCTAGTGATCGTTGGGTTTGAACTTGGCTAATCCAACTGATTCAATAAGGTAGAGTTGTCTTTTCCGAGGGATCGTCAGGTTGGAACTTGGCTAATACTACTGATTCAATAAAAATGTGATGTCTTTTCCCCTTTTTCCGAGGGATCTGGCAAACCCCACTGATTCAATAAAATAGAGTTGTCTGTTCCCGCTTTTCCGAGGGATCGTTGGTTTTGAACTTGGCTAATCACTCTAATCAATAAAGTAGAGTGTTTTCCAGCTTTTAAAACGTACCTTCGACCGCCGAGTAGGACTCCTGGACGTCGATAATTGTGGGTGGGCCGCCATCGCCGATGTCGCGCAGTGGCGTCGACGGCTTGTTGATGAGATCCTCCAAGTCCTGGACGCTGGGACGGCGCACATCGATCGAGGGACGTCTCCGCTTTTGTGAGCAATCGCAGATCACAAACAACAAACACAAATTGGGTGCACAACAAGTTACACACGCAACGTGGAAGAAGTCAGAGAAAGTTAATACACATGTGTTTTACAGTTGGGGTAGGAATAATAAATATGAAGAGTGCAGATTTTTTTTTACGGTTTAAAACGTGAACGTTTTGTTATTCACTGGATTATGTACAAACGCAAAATCAAAACGCATACTACGAGGTAAAGGTAACGGTATCAAATAATGCCAACTACTTGAACTGAACAGCAACAATCTACAACACAAGTCTTAAGGTCTAAGAGGTATATATAGTATATATATGTGTGTGATATATAAATAACTGTCAAGAGACACGCTCGAAGTGGCTTTGATGCGATGCAAGGTGACTCTACAGAAAAAAACTAAATGAGTTGGGTTAAATTTGTGAGCTTTTACTTGTTAGTTGTATTAGATTTGATCAGCTTAGGCTAAAAGTTAATTACGCTAACTAAACTATCTGGGCATAAATCTTTCTGGCTTTCTGCAAACCCAAAAATAGAACACAGAACAGATGCAAAAGAAACCCCACACAAAGTGTTTGTTTTCTGTTTGTTTTTTTTTTATATACACATTATTATTAGGTATTCGAAATTTGGGTCAATCACAAAACTAAAATTGATGTATATATATAAGAGATATATACACAGCTATACGAATATATATATATATAAATATATTTACAGAGAGAGAGAATGAGAATCTTGAATGTTATATACGCCTAAATCGAACAAGGAATATAAAAAAAACACACACAAGCGATAAACAAATGCGATCGAGCTAGGATCACAATTCAAGACCTGTTTTGTATCCCCCATTTCTCCGGGTCGCTGCTGCTTTTGCTATCAAGATCAAGATCGAGAGAAAGAAACGTTTAAAATTAAATTATTAAAAGACCTAGAAAGTCATGCATTTGTAAATGAAGGGGAATTTTTTTTTGTTTTTTACCTCAATCAGACCTAATTAAAACTCTAAAGTTAATTTTTTGATACTTCTCTTATCACTAATAATACTACTAAAAGTTATTCTACTGATTAAAAGTTCGTTCATTCAGATTAGTAATCAAGATATTCCTACTTCAGAACTTCAAGGAGTTCCTTTTTTTTGGGGTTAGTCTCAAATTAAGTTTTTTTTTTTAATATTAGTTACGTTCGATGTTTGATTTGATTTGATTCGATATTCGATATTCAAATCGTTGGCTCGCAAGTCTTATGCAAGTGAGTTGAGGGAAGGTGTGTTGTTTTTTTGTTTTGTTTTGTGGGTTGTGTAAAAAAAGGTGATGCGTCCAAAAATACTACGTTATGAAAGTTTTGAAGTGCACAACTAACTGACTCTCACCTGTCCTTCACCAACCTCGCCTGGCCTCAACAACTGCAAAATGTTTTTATATATATTTTTGAGGTAATTCAATTAAACATACAAAGTTTTCAATTTCATTTCGTTAGTCGAAGGGGGGGAGATTGCATAACTTGGGTGATGACTGTGTCGTTTTTTCTTTTTTCTTTTTGATGAGTTCCCAAACTTACGTATCTACATATACATATTTCAATTAGAACCAGTTAAAAGTCTATATATTCCTCGCCTAGGGATCTTTTGTGGGTATTATTGCTGCTCTACGCAGCTCGCGACAGACACAACTGAATGTTGAATTGCACTCAACATTGTTTCGATCATCATTTATTATTGCAGCCGTTCACTTCGATCTAATCTTCCACATATAGATGCGTATTTATATAGAGATTTCTATCTATTACCCTTGACGTCATTTCTTATTCAAAAACGCGCTCTCCTCACATTTTATTTATGCCCTTCACTCAGCAGATTTCTTTCCCCTCAAGCATTCTCCTAATTGGAATAGAACGCGCTCTCTCCGTTATTAATATCTTGGCAGAGGGTGTTCTCGTTTTTCCTAATTGGCATCAGAGGGTTTCTAGTCCACTCGAACGATGGCTTTCCCATTAAGCACATTTCTTTTTATAATATTGCACATGCAACTAAGTTCTTCATTCTTTCTACCCTTTAAAAGGGGGTGTTCTCATGTTCCCACCCATATCAGAGGGTATTCACGACATATTTCCCGTGAAGCATAGGATAGATATGAAATATATTCTTCTGTTTACTTTCTATTTTTGAAGAGGGTGCTCTCATGTTCCCACATAAAGAGGGACGAGGGACCCTTATTTTTACCCTCCTGCCTTTCTTTCTACCCTAGAGGGTCTCTTCTTTTTACCCTCCTCCTTTACGCTCTACTCTTCAAGAGGTTCCCTCCTAATACAAGATGAGATCTTTTCTATCAAGCATTTCCCTAATTGGCATCAAGTCTTCATCTTAAACCTTAAAAAAGCAATTCTACTTTCCTCAGGGGTATCCTTGTTTTTTTTTTGTCTAATTTATTTCTCTATAGTTCTAATTCATTTTCAATTCCTTGCCCTTAGTTTGAACAGTCACCTCAAATCTAATCTGTGCAAATTTCTATTCACAGTTCTCGCGAAAATCTTTTCGTGTTATTTGGGCTGAGGCCTTCTTCTATTCAAGTGCAGAAGAACTATTCGATTTCACGAGTTCACTATTTTTAGCACTCTCGTTATGGGAGAGGGGGGCAAGGCGAAGGTCTTTATGCATTTTCAATTTTCAAATTTCCAATGCGTGCACATTAAAGAAAAGCCACAACAATAAATAAACTAAATATAATAGTACAGTGGACGTTCGCTTTAAGAAACTGTCTAGCTGGGGACTTTTTTGGATCTAGACTAATTGATTTCTTTACTTTAGTTATTTATTAAGCCTTTTCAAGATTTAATTTTTTACTTTCTTTACTTGTTTCTAATCTTTAATAGAGTTTACTTAAAGAAAAATTTATTCTACACTTAAGACTCTTCGTTTTGCTCTTAGATCTTTATCTAAGAATCTGAAAGATTAAGATTTTTTTTCCCCTTTTCTCTTAGATATCTATCTACGAAACTAATATCCTTACTTAAATAGATAAAAAGATCTTTAGTCATTTCTTAGCCCTTTTAAGGAATTCACTCCAAGATCTTTTTGTCTTTCTATAAATCTGATAACCATACTAATATAGATAATGGAAACAGATATTTTCCTCCTCATAGACTAATTAGAACGGTTTTTATTAAGGGATTTTAAAGACTGGGAAAGGGTTTTTAAACATATTTTGGAGGGTCTTCAACCCAAAGATCTTTTCTTCTATCACGCTCGCTTTATTAATCTTATACCCATACTTATACAGATATAGAATAGAGGGTAGTAACCTGATTAGACTGATTAGAAAGCGCTCAAGGGTTTTTAAATACTGAGGATAGGTTTTTAAACATACTTGGGAAGATCTTTTACTCGAAGATCTTTTCTTCTTATAGATATGGAATATAGGATTTTTTCCCTCTTTAAAGACTGATTAAAAGGCTTTTTATCAAGGCCTTTCAAGGACTGGGAATGGCTTTTTAAGCATATTTTTCTATTCTTTTCTTTAACATCAAGATATTTTCTTCTATCACTTACTCGCTCTACTAATCTCATACCCTGTCTTATATATATATTGGATACACGATATTTTCCTACTTATAGACTGATTAAAAAGGGGTGTTCAAATACTGGGAATGGGTTTTTAAGCATATTTTGGAAGGTCCTTAACTCGAAGATCTTTTCCTTCTTCTATCACTTATTCTACTAAGTTGTTACCCATTCTTATATAGATATAGAATATAGGGAAGTAACCTCCTTACAGACTGATCAAAAAGGGATTTTAAAGACTGGGAATGGGTTTTAAAGCATATTTGGAAGGTCTTTAACCCAAAGATCTTTTTTCCTATCACTCACTCACTCTATTAATCTCTTACCCATACTTATATGGATAGAGAATATAGAATATTTTTATCCTTATTGACCGATTAGAAAACATTCAAGGTATTTTAGAGACTTGGGATTGGTTTTTAAGCATATTTTGGAAGGTCTTTAGCTCTAAGATCCTTTCTTTCACTTACTCACTCTACTAATCGCATACCCATACTTATATAGATAATAGTAAATAATATTTTCCTCATTACAGACTGATTAAAAAGGTTCTTATCAAGGGTATTTATAGGCTGGGGATGGGTCTTAAAGCATATTTTGGAAGGTCTTACCCGTGTATCCATGACTTCGCCGGGGCGGAGTTTCTTCTGTGTAGGGTTTGTTTTTCAGATGCAGGTTTGTGTGTGTGTGTGTGTGTGTAGATGGGCGTGTGTGTGTGTGTGTGTGGAACATATGCCAGGTGTTGGTTGCAAAGGATTTGTTGTTGTTGTTGTTGTTGTTGACGTTGAGTTGTTTTTGGTTTTGTTTCGGTTTGAGGTGATTTGTTGGTTTAGTTTATGTTCGAGCATGGTACATAGAGAAGGGAAATACATAGGAAATACACAAGTGATTAGGCACATTACATTGAGGTAGCTACAAAGAGAACTATGACCTAAATAAATACATATTTATATACGCAATCGCATCGCAAAAACACATTTGGTTAAATACATTTTACACTCATTATCCAGAAAACAAATAACATAATTATGGACTCAATTCAGCTTAGAAGAAACTCGACTCCTATGCAGTTATATGTACCTGGGTTCTAAAACCCTCGATTCGAATTCCCACTTCAGTTATTTTTTTTATTTGTATTTTCTTTTATTACTTTAAGCTTAGTTTTAGTTGAGGAAAGACTTTGAATTATAGGAAAAGCTGGAAAAGCCATTCAACGTGTGGAAACTACTTAAGCGTGAATTGGAATTCAATTCAAGTCGAATTTAAATACTCTTTAAATACTATATAAAAATGGAATTAGGTAAAACTTATTTTCTTGACAAATTTTAAGTTGGGTCAGTAATTTGTATGAATAAAATATTTTATTTTTTTAACATATAATATATTTAAAAACACAAACTTTTATTTAAATATTTTTATATATTATCATATAATACTTTTACTATAATAAAGAATCTCGAAAACTTTGTCAAGAAAATGGAAAAAGCATTTGAAATATTTAAAAAAAAAAGCTATAAAATTAAATACTACAAAAATACGGAATTAGGGAAAATATATTTTTAATAATTGAATTTCTGACATTTTCTTTATTTTCTTGACAAGTTGAAAAGTTTTAAGTTGAGCTCATAACAAGATATTTTTTGCATGAATATATTTTATTTTATTTAATTTATTAATATTATATTATTAATATATTATTATTATTTATTTAATTTATTTAATATATTTTAAATATTTAAAAACGTTGTGTTTTTTTTTAATTTTTTTATTTTACTTTATTACTTGTTTTTTTATTCAAATATTTTTATATATTAATATATAATATTATTAAAAGAACTCGAAAAAATTTGTCAAGAAAATGGAAAAAGGCATTTGAAATATTTAAAAAAAAAAGATTTTTTTTCTACTAAAATTTTGCTTTTAACGAATTTAAACTTAAGATCACAATATTTATTTATTTATTTATATATGCTTATGTAAAACTCAGCTTAAAATGTTTTGTGAATGGTTTTTTACAGATAATTTCAAGTTCTACGAACTAGATTTATATGTATATAAAAAATACTAAAAAGCGTATTTAAAACTTGATTACCACAAAAATTATATAGATAATATTTTTTGGATGGAAACTAAATAAAAGCGATGTTTACTTTAAGAATTACTCAATGTGGTAAAGAGAATATACAAGGGATTTACTTGGGAATGGAATACTTCATCAGTTTGATTTTGATGATAGACATTTAAATATATTTGATTGCTTTATTGAAGGTATCTCTAAGAAGCTAGAGTATCTTTTTGGGGTAGATCAGATAGATAGCTGGTGGGGAATACTTATAGATGTGTCTAGTTTCTGTTGTAGAGCAATCACTTACCTCGTCGTTGATGATCAGCGAAGGACGACGTCCTGTGTCCGCTGGCGGCACCAAGGATCCGCGACGACTTGGCGGCTCGGGCGCCAACGAAGGACGCTTCTCTCTGATCACCTCGATCTTGGGCGGCTCCCCAGGCGCAGGAGGCTGCATTTTGGGCACCTTGGGACGATCATCCTGAGGAGGGCACAAAAGTCGGGAAAGTCAGTAAAAGAAGGCCATAGAAAAAATTAGATATAATAACTTTAATTAGATACTTTCCTTAAAAAGTATCTTTTGTCTGCAATTTGTATCTTTTGTTAAGAAAACTCTTAAAACTTGAGCTTGTTTTTTACTCTGTTCACAATGTTAAAGGAAAGTAAATAAAAAACTTGATTGACTAGCAAATACCCTGCAGAATCAAAAATAGCATTGGAAAAAAAGAATTTCTTTTATATAAAAATTATACTTCATTCCGAAAGCTGTGTCTTTTGTTTTTAATTGTCGACTAAGTCATACCCTATATCATAAATATCTAAACAAAAATTTACTTTAAACTGTTTTCCGAAACTTTCTTTTAAAAGTATCTTTTGCCTACAATTTGTATCTTTTGTTAAGAAAGCTCTTAAAACTGAAACTTGTTTTTTACTCTGTTCACAATGTTAAATAATAAATAAAAATAACTCGTTTTAGGCAAAGGGGCTTAATTGACTAGCAAATACCCTGTAGAATAACAGATAGCATTGGAAAAAAATTGTTTTCTTTCATATAAAAACTATATTTAATTTTTTAATTGTCGACTAAGTCATACCCTATATCATATATATCTTTAAACACGAGAAATTTTCTTTAAACTGTTGTGTGAAAGTTTCCTTTAAAAGTATCTTTTGCCTGCAATTTGTATCTTTTATCAAGCAAAAACTTGTTTTTTACTCTGTTCACATTTAAATATTGAAAATAAATAAATAACATGTTTTTAGCAACAGTTAAGTTTAAATTTTATTTATTAAGGGTATTACCCTAAAGATTGAGTAATATTTATTTGCAGGTAAATTCAAGAATCTTAAAGAACTTCCTTTATTTGCTGTACTGTGAACAGAGTATAGAGCAGTCGAGTATACCCGAGTGCATACAGAGTATTAAATTAAATAAGTGTTTATTTTATATAGAGGTAAGCATTAATTATAAATAAAAAGTGTATAAAGCTGAAATAAATTAAAACAGGGTATTGAGCAGTCGATGGGACTCGATTCAATTTAAATTATTTAATTTAATTAAATTAAATGAGAGCATTTATTTATTGCATTTTCTGCATTTGAGTGAAGTTTATGTATAGTTAATTAAATACATCACAAATAGAGGATTCGAACTTTGAAAAAGGGAAATCAGATTTGAATAGAGTATAAAGCTGTCGATGGGACTCTATTTAGTTAGATAAATGCATTTAATTGTGTAGTTGACTTAAAGTTTATTGTATATACTCTAAATTCGTAGGGATTCGAACTGGAGAAAAGTTGAATTAGATTTAAATAGAGTTTGAAGAAAAATAAATATATACATATTATTTATATTATTTTTATATATCCAAAGTAAAAGATTCGAATTGTGGAAAAGGTGAACTTGATTTGATCAAAATATAATGAATAAAAAAATACAGTGAAAAGTAAATAAATAAATATAATAATTATTTATTTTTTTATATATACCAAAAATGAGGGATTCGAACTAAGGGATGGGTATAAAAATATAACATGGCTTAGACAGGGAGTATGGAGCAGTCGAAGACACTCGATTGCAGTTTATCTATTTGTGGATTGGGCATTTATGTATTTATATGTGTATGAAATAATACATAGTTGATTGATTATGCCGGTATTCGAACTGAGGAATAGCTGAATAAAATATTTATTTGAAGCCTCTTCGAGATTTAAATAAAGTATAATAAATAAATATTACTACTAAACAATTATTACTATATAAATATACATATTTATGTATATATAGTTGAAAAACAAAGTATTCTATTCAATTTACTTTTAGGAATGGATATGTGAAAAATGTTGATAACAAATCTGTGAGATTCGAACTGAGGTCTAAGTAAATGATAGAATGGAATTAAATTGAGTATTCAAATATAGTTGATTGAGTATGGGAAATGAATGAGATTCGAACTGAAGAAGAGTCTAAAAGAACTCTGATTAATTTAGTAACTGGGAAGCTACAATAAGTTGTATATAGTTGAGTGAGCATATAAAATGCCTGGGATTCGAACTGAAGATAAGTCTACTGGGAACTCAACGATATTTAGACAAAGTTTGCTGATCAATTAATTTTTTAGTTATTTATAATTGATAACAAATGTGCGGGGTTCGAGCTGAAGATGAAGTGAAGGAATTAAATAAGATAAAGGATGGAATATATTTGTGAATTAAATTGATTGCGATTCGAACTGGAGATAAGTTTAATGGAAACTCATCAATATTTAAAAAAAAGAACTTTAATCAATTTAGATTTTATTTTTTTTTTATAATTGACAGCAACTTTGCGGGATTCGAACTGAAGATGAAGTAAAGGAATTGTATAAGATAGAGAGTGGAGAATACTGAAGATAAGTCTAATTCTTAGACAGGGTACTCGAATAAATTTCGCTTATATTTATTTTATAATTATAATTGATAACAAATGTTGCGGGATTCGAACTGAAGATGAAGTGAAGGAATTATATACGATAGAGAATGGAGAATACTTGTGAATTAGATTGATTGAAAGCTGTCTGGAATTCGAACTGATAAGTCTAATTCTTAGACAAAGTACTCGAATCAATTTAGATTTTATTTATTTATAATTGATAACAAATGTTGCGGGACTCGAACTAAAGAACAGTTGATTTTTTTTGTTGTTTTGAGTACTTATCCAGAATTGGGAATGGGAAATTGGAGCCTACCGTCGGTGCGGTCACCTTGATGATGGCTGCCATATTGGAGAGTGAACTTCTCTGAAGTCCGCGCGAAATAAGTTTTTTCTTATTGGATGCGAATTGGACGCGATTACATTTTACGGAAGTGAAGAAGTGGAAACTGGGTTAAACGCGGCGGCGGCCAGTGGAAACGCGCTAGAATGTGATACGATTTCAACCGTTTGTCGTGAACGACAACAGGCGACAGACGTCAAACATTCGGACGGGTATACCAAATATATATATATATATATATATATATTTTTGACAAAAGATTTTCAACACATTAAAATATAAAAATAAAAATATAGCATACATATAGTATATATATATTCATATTTATATACACACAAGCCTCCAATTTTTCTCATATGCATCTATTTCATATTATGTAAGTTTTCTCAAAATATTTTCTCACAAACAAGAACAAAAAATTCTTAAATTTTCTTTAGTATAAGTCGCATAAATAAAAATATTAAATTATGTATATATATATGTATATATATATGCTTATGTGCATATGTGTAAACATCTGAACTATATTTATATAAATAAATATATATAAATTAGAATATTGAAATCTTGTAAGGCCAAAGATATTTGTCTTTGCTCTAAAGAGATATACATATATATAAATATATATATATACCAATATATATTTGGCGGCAAAAGTGGTTTCAAATACCTGTTTTATTATAATAAGCTTGATTGACTAGGAAATACCCTGTAGCATCAAACAGAAATAAAAATCTTTAGCCTTCATATAAAACTTTAACTTCTTAAACTTCTCATATATATATATATATTTTTATTTAATTCTCAACTAAGACATACCCTGTAAATTGAATCATATTTATGTTCTTCAATCTGAATTTAAAAGTATTTTATTAAGATAAACCTGAGCCTTTACTTCTTTGTAGAGTCTTTGTTTTTGCTCGACTAACAAATACTATTTAATCTGTATAAAGCTACAAACTTCTCTCTGATGGAAAAACTTATCTAAAGTAAGCCGCAACTATTTCTATTTAGAGACTAATTGGTTTTACCTTTTCGCCATCGACGGTTAGTTTGACTTCGGGAGTGTTTAATTCCGGGGTATTTACAATGGGTGTGGGTTTATCGAGTTTGGGTTTATCGATATCGGTACGCTCGTATTTCTCTAGCTGGGGCCGCTCGTAATCGTCCACGATAGTCGCGAGCGCCTCGGGTTTTTTCATATCCGATATTTGGGCCTTGGTCGCCTTCGTCGGATTAAATTGTTCCGTTGCGCTTGCCTTGTTTATATTTATTTAAGGATCGATTGAAAATCAAATCAGAATTTTTAATTTGCCAGCATTTAAGCGCAAAGCATTCGCAAGAAGTCAGGCTATATATATATATATATAGTAGAAAGGATCTGGCGTATGCATATACACAAGATCTGAACAGCATAGACAGAGAGAGAGAGAGTAGAATATATAAACCAAAGATCAAATCGAAGTGAGGATTTAAATTTCGAGTAGAAGAGAGAGACAGAGAGAGAGAGAGAAAGCGCAATATAGACTTAGCCAGAGAGAGAGAGAGAGAGAGAGCAACACATAAGAGCGAGAGAGAATGAAAAGAAAGGCAAAGAGAGAAAAGAGATTAAAGTGTATTCAACACTCGATTACAGGGTATTAAGTGACTAGGCAGTGTTGATGTAAAGAACGCAGAGAAGAGAAGAAGAGAGAATATGAAGTAGAAGTCTTTTTTGATGGGATTAACAAATTCATTTAGTCGAGCATACCCAACGTAGAATTAGAAATGTTTTCCGTAAGGAAAAGCCTAAGCTTAAAGCTTGGGAAGAGAGAGTGAAGAGAAGAGAAGAGAAGAGAAACAAGAAATGAAAGAGAGTAGAAGAATGGTAAAGGAATCAAGAGAATATAAGATGGAGAACGTGAAGATACCCTAGATAAATATATAAATTTGGGCACAATTAAAAAGCTTCAGTTTTAGAATAGACTTTATGAACGAATTGAATACAGAGAGAGAGAGAGAGAGCAAAGAAGAGATAATAGAGAGAGTTTTAAAGAGTTTTACAAAATAAATCAAAGCAAGAGAATAAAGGAAGAATACCCTAGAAAATTGCTTTAAGACTTAAGAGTCTAAGAGTTAGAACAGAAGATGTAATCAAGAAGAAGAAGAAGATTGAATCGAAATTAAAAGCTAACAAGGCAATTAAAGAGAGTTGAAGAAAAACAAGAGAAAAATAAGAAAATATGAGGTAAAAGGCTTTAAAAACATTAAGAAGAGCTAAGAAGACAACATAGGGAAATAAATGTAGTGAAGTAATTATTTAGTTGAAGGACTTTAGGGTTATCTGCAAAGTTTGAATAGATTCTTAGAAAGAGAGAGAGAATAAAGAGATCAATGAAGTTAAAGAGAGTTGAAGTGAAGGACGAGAATATAAAAAAGATCTCATGAAGAACGTGAAATCCAGGTATAAAAGATAACATATTTTAAAGATTAAAGACTTTGTCTGCAAGGTAAGAATAGAAGGTATAACCAAGAATATTGAACAGAAGATGAAAGAGCAGAAAAGAAATCAACGAAAGAGATTATGAAATAGAAATTTTAAACTAAATTAAAACCAGCCAAGAAGATGTCCTAAGTAAGATAAACAAATAGTTTAAACACAGAGAGAAAGAGAGTGAGTGAAAGAGTGAGAGATTGTAAGAGAGAGTGAAGAGAGCGAAGAGAATAGAGAAGAGTGTTCTGTTGCTGCAGTTGCCCAGTTTGTTCTCCGATTGAGATTCAGCTTTTACCTTATGCAATTGCTTGGCTTGCTGTGGAGCAGCCTGTTCTTTGGCATCCTTGACGACGGGTTTCAGGACGACGCCAAGGAAGGACTCGTTCTGAATGGGCTCCTTGGTCATCAAGGATCTGACAGACGAACGACGCCGCTGCTTGATAATATCCATCAGAGATGGTTTATCGGCCTGAGAGAGCTGCATTTGTGTGTATTTTTTTTTTGGTTTTTAATTGCGTTTTTTTGTAAATTGCCCAAAACAAATTTTCTTTTTTTTTTTAGTTTTAGCCTAAATTAAACTTACCTCGTCTGGTTTTTCAGCTTCTGCTTTTGGTTTATCTTTCTGTGTGTGCAAATGTTTTGTGTTGTTGTTGTTGTGTTGAATGTCGGAGGAGGAAATGAAAATAGGGAAATGAAAGTGTTTATTTAAATAATGTGGGATTGAGAGGAAGCTAACACAGAGGAAGTTTAGACAGACAATTGACTTAATTTCACTTTACTTTTACTTTAACTTTAAACATTGATTCAAAGCTGACTTTGACTGCACTAATTTTGATGTAGGCCAAAGTTGTATAGGATCTTACCTCTGAAACGTCAGAGTAGGAGAATGGAAATAGGATCTTACCTTTGGAATGTCAGAGTAGGAGAATGGAAATAGGAAAGTGTGGAACGAAGATGAACTTAAGGATTACAAAGACATAATTTTGTGGAATTTCTATTACTCTTAACATAGATTCAAACCTGACTTTGACCTTACTTAAGACTATAATTCTTTTGATCTAGATCAAAGGCTTATAGAATCTTACCTCAGGAGTGTCAGAGTGGGAGAATGGAAATAGGAAGCTGATAGTATTTTTTAATAACCTTAGGACTTCAGAGATTTTATACTTAGGATTCCACTTTTACTTTTTACACAGATTCAAAACAGACTTTGACCTTACTTAAGACTACTTCTATTTTCATCTAAGCCAAATGAATGTCAGAGTAGCGAATGGAAATAGGGAAATGAAGTTGTTTGTAATATTAAGACAGAGAACTGACGCACTTTATCTTTACTTTTTACACGGATTCAAACCTGACTTTGACTACACTTATTTTGATCTAGGCCAAAGTTTTATAGGATCTTACCTTTGGAATGTCAGAGTAGGGAATGAAAATAGGGAAATGAAGATGTTTTAAATATTAAGACAGAGAACTGACACACTTTATCTTTACTTTTTACACGGATTCAAACTTGACTTTGACTACACTTATTTTGATCTAGGCCAACATTCAATAGGATCTTACCTCTGGTTCGACAATGACAGGCTTGAGCGTAGCGCCGTCGCGGGTATCCTCCTCGTCAGGCAGCTTGCCCTTGCCCAACTTAATGGTCTTGGGCTGTTCCAGTGGCTGTTCAACGATTTCCGCTTTCTTCAACATCCAATTAGACACAAAGAAAAATACGAAGACAGACAAACAAATAAACATGGGGTAAAGACAAGACATTGAGTGGCCTAGTCTGAACTTAACCTCACCTTGGGCAAACCGTTCTTCTGGGGCGCCGCCTCCTGCGGCTTCTTAGCCGCATCCAAGGCGGGCTTCTCCATTTTGTTGGGTATTTCCAGATCGCGTGCGAAATCTGTGGGCGTGAAATCGGATTTCTCGTATTTCTCCAGTGCGGGACGTTCGTAATCTGGAATTTCGGGCAGCTCTTCGTATTTGGGCTTAGCCTTCGGCTTGGCCTTAGCCTTGAGCTTGGCCGGTTCGGGCTTGGGCTCCTCCTTGGGCTGCGCCAGCGACGTTTTGCGCAGCTTGGGCAACTCCTCGGCGGGCTTTGCCTCCTCGACAGGCTATTTTCAATGAGGACACACACAAACACATGAGTTTTGTTATACAGACAATGCGGGTAGCATTAAAGACAAAGGCAATTGCTTATAGAATGTTAAACAGTTACAAAGATAGACGAACATATAAAAGATTGACATACGTTGAGATACATATAAAAAAAGCTAAACGTATACATAGACAGAAAGATAGATTGTGAAAAGATAGTTTAACATATAAAAGATAGATAAAGATAAAGACATAGAGAAAGATACATTGTTAGACAGAGAGAAAGATACATTTATAGATAGATACAAATAGATTGTTAAGTATTAGCTATATTAGACATACGTTGAGATATTCATTAAGTTTCTTGTATATAGAAAGATAGATCAATTTATAGAAAGACAGATCAGTAGAGAGAAAGATAGACCAACAGATAGATCAACAGATACAAAGAATGGTCAAAAGACAGAAAGATAGATCAATCGATTGAAAGATAGATCAATAAATAGAATGAAAGATCAATTGATAGAAGGATAGATCAATCGATAGGAAGATAGATCAATTGATAGAAAGACAGCTCAGTAGAGAGAAAGATAGATCAACAGATAGATCAACAGATACAAAGATAGATCAGAAGACAGATAGATAGATCAATAGACAGAAAGATAGATCAATAAATAGAATGACAGATCAATTGATAGAAGGATAGATCAATTGATAGAAAGACAGATTAATAGATAGAAAGATAGATCAATAAATATAATGAAAGATCAGTAGATAGAAAGATAGATCACTAGAAAGATGGATCAATAGATGGAAAGATAGATCTATCGATAGAATGAAAGATCACTTAATAGACGGATAGACCAATAGATAGAAAGATAGATCAATAGATAGAAGAAAAGATCAACAAATAGAATGAAAGATCAGTTGATAG
Organism: Drosophila lacertosa; assembly: GCA_004143845.1. Taxonomy (NCBI): domain Eukaryota; kingdom Metazoa; phylum Arthropoda; class Insecta; order Diptera; family Drosophilidae; genus Drosophila; species Drosophila lacertosa. The sequence goes on along the minus strand of SCDZ01000430.1, from coordinate 14,735 downwards.
AAGGCTAGATCATTAGATAGAAAGATAGATCAATTGATAAAAAGATATATCAATTGATAGAAAGATAGATCAATGGATAAAAAAAATAGATCGATGGATAGAAAGATAGATCAATAGATGGATAGTTAGATCAATAGAAAGACATATCGATAGATGCAACTATAGACAGGTATTTTGATCGATATGAAGATAGAAATATAGATAGACAAACAGATAGACAGAAACATTCAATTGTAAAGATCTTTAAATATAGCCTCTATTTGGCATAGGTTAAACCATTAATTTTATTAAGAGATAGCAGCATTATTAATTGATATAAGTGTGAAGTAGCGCGAAGAAAGAAAGATCGCAGAATTAGTAGCGTAGTTTTGGCATCCGGAGCGAAAGTTAACTGGGCGCAGTTCCAGTTCCAGATTCAGTCTCGCAATTTTCAGCGCTCACCTTTGGAATGCGCCGCTTTTCGGCCGGCTTCAGCTTGGGGATCTCTTCCTTTGAGGCTTGTGGATTACTGTTAGCCTCAAGTTTTTTGCTCTCAACCTGCTGTGTCGAAATAAATGTACATATTTTTTATACCAGACCGAACTTAAGACTTAACCAGACTGAACTTATAATAGCTGCCTACGAATGAGATTAATTGTCTTTCCCAGTTTATTTTTGGTACATACCTCTAAAGCCTTCTTGTCAACCACCGACGAGCGACGCGATTCGGAAACGCTTTCCTCGACCTTTTTTTCAACATAGAATAGAATAACAATCAGGGTACACTGGGTATTTTTTAGGTAGCTTTCTTACCGCCAGTGAGGATCTTCTGGATACAATTTTCGTATCTTCTTCGGTGGACTCCTCGCGGCTTTTCAATATTGACTTACGACGTACCTCAGTTGTGGACTCCTCCTTAACGGACACAATACTGGCCTAATTAAGCAAACGAGCCACAAACAAAATGACATTTAAACATTTAGACAAGGGTAAAGGACATAAATAGTTAAGGAATTGGGAATTTTATGGGGGTTGTGAGTGTAAAAGATGTTTGCTTAAACTAAACTTATAGGTCATCGTAAAAGAAGTCTTAAAACTAAGGGGCAACTTATAAGTATTTTAGGCCTATTTGATAAGTATGTAAATGAGTATAAGTTTTAAATTTCAAGTCCCTTTTTTTTTGAGCAGACAAAGACCCTTTATTATTATAATATACCCAGTATTTAAATAGACTTTGCTTAACTCACCTTGCGTTCCACTTTCTTTAGGCCTATCTGTTCCGCAGGTCCTTGCTATAGGCGCGAATGTAGAGAAATAAATTATATTAATAGGATGAATTGAAAAGCTTGACGAACATAGAGATTAGCTATTTAAGAATTCGCATGCTTTTAGACAAATTTGTTGTGTTTTTGTGTTTCGATTGAATTGAGCTTTTCGGGCAAAGCTTTCTAGCGTTCTATTTAAGGATATTAGTATCCTTACCTCTTGAGTGTCGGGGCTAATATCGTTAGTTGTGTTATTGGGTGCATCTTTAGTGGACTCTTTGGCCTTGGGCTTGGCCTCGGAAATCGATTTTCTTTTGGGTGTCTTTTTCTCCTCTGGGGCGACGTCCTGTTTCTCAGTCTGTGGTTTCTCATCGGGTTTCTCTTCCTTCTTCTTCTCAAGAGGTTTCTTTACCTTCACTTCTTCAGGTTTCTCTTCCTCCTTCTTCTTCTCAAGAGGTTTCTTTACCTTCTCTTCTTCAGGTTTCTCTTCTTCCTTCTTCTTTTCAAGGGGTTTCTTCGCCTTTTCTTCCTCGTTCTTTTCGGCAGGTTTCTTCGCCTTCTCTTCCTCCTTCTTTTCAGAGGGTTTCTTGTCTTCTTTAGGCTTTTCTTCCTCCTTCTTTTCGGCAGGTGTCTTCGCCTTTTCTTCAACAGGCTTTTCTTCCTCCTTCTTTTGCTTTTCAGCTTCTTTCTTCTTTTCTGCTTCCTTCTGTGCAACTTCTTCCGCTTTCTTTTGTTTAGCTTCTTCTGCAATCTTTGCTTCCTCAGCGATTCGCTTTTCTTCCTTCTTAGCTGCTTCTTCCTTCTTGAGCGCTTCTTTCTTTTCCTCTTCCACCTTTTTCTTTTTGGCTGCTTCTTCCTTCTTAAGCGCTTCTTTCTTTTCCTCTTCCACCTTTTTCTTTTCAGCTGCCTCTTCCTTCTTAAGCGCTTCTTTCTTTTCCTCTTCCACCTTTTTCTTTTCAGCTGCCTCTTCTTCTTTCTTTTGGATTTCCTCCTGCTTGGCAGCTTCTTCTTTCTTGAGCGCTTCTTTCTTTTCCTCTTCGAGCTTTTTCTGTTTAGCTTCCTCCTCTTCTTTTTTCTTATTTTCCTCCTCAACCTTGTTTATTTTTTTTTGTTATTGATAGTTTTGTTTTGTGTATTTGTGATGTGTGTATTTTTTTTGTTATTAACAAAGATTACATAGAAAAAAAGAGGTTTATGTTAGTATGTGAAAACGAGTAAAGACTTAGACTCGATCAACGTGAGACTAGGGAAGATTTACAAAAGTTTAGTTCACAAATATACAGATTTATAGTACAGATTATACAGATACAGAAAATATACACACAGCTGAAGATAAAAGATAAAAGATAGAGTTCGAAACAAGAATAGAGACGGTGCCAGATAAAGTCCAATAGATAAACCACAGATAGTATAGAAAAGTAAACTTAGTAGGGAGTTGGGCCCAAATTCATTCTAGACAAGAGTGAAAAGAGTTTTTTTGCAGAGCATCAGTAATTACAGTTTATAGAAGAGAAAAGATCTAAGCTGTTGGGGTTTTCTTATCTGCGAACCTCGTCACTGGGCTGATGTTTGACGGGCGTCAACTTGACCCCAAAGATATTTTGCGCTGCCTTCGATTGCTGCGCATCCAGCAGCAGCTGCTGCGATGACTTGCGCGGCTTAAGCTTGGGTATCTGGTACATGGATACACCCGACTGTGTGGGGGAAAACAATAATAACACATTTCGCTATGTACATTAAAAGAGCTGCACTCGTTTTAAACTAAGGTTCCCACAGTCACATGACTTGGTAAATATATATTAAAATATGTACAGGTTTGAGGACATGCATGGGGTAAGTATTTCTATTCCTGCTGGAATTTTCTATGTTTTCTATAACATGTTCTGGGGGTTTTTTAAATGGAATATTTTTGAAACTAGCTGCCCAAAAACTTGCCTGGCCTTCGGGCGTGGTAACCTTGACTTGAACCTTCTTGGAACTTTTCTGTTCCTGATGGAACTCCTGTTTCTGGGCACTAACCGAGACGAGAGTCTCGCTGACCTGTTGCTGCTGTTGTTGCTGGATCTGAACCATCTGAGAGCTTTGTTGGACCTCCTGTTTCTGGGCACTAACCGAGACGGAAACCTGTTGCTGTTGCTGTTGTTGTTGCTTGACCTGAGTTTGCTGAACAACCATCTGAGAACTTTGTTGGACCTCCTGTTTTTGAGCACTAACCGAGACGGAAACCTGTTGCGTTTGTTGCTGTTGTTGTTGCTTGACCTGAGTTTGCTGAACAACGAGCGTTGATTGCTCTTCTTGCACGATTTGTTGCTTATCGATCTGAGTTTTCTGGACTTTGAGTGACTTTTGTTCTATTTGTTGAGCCTCTACTTGGACTTCTTCTTCTACTTCCTCTTGTTGTTTAGGCTGGGTCTTTTCAATTACCTTGCGCTTCTTTTCGGCCTCCTCCTTCTCTTTCTCTTCCTTGTCGTCCTTCTTCTTGTCCTTCTTCTCCACAGTGATCTTGCACGCAGACTCGTCCTTGCCAACCTCATTCACCACCACAACCTTATAGTTGGAGGTGTGCTCCGATCGAGCGCTGCTGAAGGTCAGCCGCGCTGTCGTACCGTCAAAGGTTGTGGTAATGTCCTTGGTCTCGCGGATGAGGGTGCTGCCCTTGTACCACTCAACCTTGCACTTCCTGTCGGACTGCTTGAGGCTGATCAGCAGCTCGAAGGTCTTGGACTCGGTGACCTTCTGGTCGACGAGCTTCCGTGCGATCTCCGGCTTCGAGGGCTTGCGTTCCTCCTCAGGTATGTCAACTAGATTAACAACCTGTGATACCGCCTCGCCCTTCTCGTTGCTGGCGACCAGTTTGTAGGCGCCCTTGTCGCTCTCCTCAACCTCGTTGATCTCGAGCTTAACCGCAAACTCGCCCTCCTTCGTTTTTTCAACAAGATAAACGTGGCGTTTGCTCTCCGTCACCGTGTTCGTCTCCTTGTACCACGTACACTTCGGCTCGAACTTGGACGCGACGACGCACTCAATCACCACCGTGCGCTTCTTGATGATCTTAATGATCTTCGGCTTGTCCTTGATGACAGGCACAACTGCAAGCAAATAAATCGAGCAGTCAGTAAACCAAATCACAAATAATCTAAGGAAATGACAGCTAAATGAATAAACCTTGAATAACCTCAAGAAGGTTTCGGGTTAAGAAGTTGGTAAAATTGACCTTACTCCCTTTTTAGTTAGATCTTCTTCAGCTTCTGTGCAAATGAAATCATTGTTCAGCTTAGAAGACTTAACTAAGTCTTGAATGGAGCTCAATCAGGTTTCAGGAAAGCTTGATCAAAATCAGCTTTTGATGGGGTACCGCGCTTTCCCTTAGGTACGATCAATTCGTGACTTGCTTTCAATTATGAGCTTGGGGTTCAAAGGAAAAATTTACCTTAAGTCCTTTTTAGGTAGCTCTTCTACAGCTTTTACTCACTTTTAATTGCTCGATGGTAAAAGAAATCACAGATCAGTTTAGAAGACTTAATTAAGCTTTAAATAGAGCTCAATCAGGTTTCAGGTTAAGGAAAAGGAAAACCAGACCTATCTCCCTTTGTAGTTAGTTCTTCTACAGCTTTTACTATTTTAGGAAAGGGATAACCTGACCTAACACCCTTTCTAGTTAGTTCCTCTACAGTTTTTACTCACTTATAATTATTAGTAAGTAAATGAAAAATTGGATCAATTTAGAAGATCTAAGTAAGCTTTGAATAAAGCTCTATCAGGTTTCAGGAAAGCTTAACCTTAATCAGTTTGTGATGGGGTCTCTCCATCAATTTGGACTTACTTTCAATGTTGAGCGTGAGGTTCGCATTTAGTTCGCCCAATGTGTTCTTGATGTTGCATTTGTATAGGCCCGAATCCTCCAGCTGAGGGTCAATCAGTTCCAGCTTGATGTAGTATTGATCGCCACGCTGCTCCATGGACATTTTGAGCTTGTGGCTCTCCTTGATGACTTCGCCGTTGCGATACCAGACGATGTCCGGCTTGGGATCGGCCTTCACCTTGCACTCCATAATGACCAGCTTGCCGTTATTCTCGGATATAATGCGCGGCTTCTCGATGAACGTGGGACCCTCGCCCTCGGGCTCGGGTTCAGCCTCGATGTTCAGATTGAGATTGGCATTGGACTCGCCGTACTCGTTCTTCACATTGCATCTGTAGGTGCCACCGTCGGTTGCGCCGGGATCCTAAAGAAGAACTCCCTATTAGCCTTTGTCCTCAGGTTACTTTAATAACTCGCTCACCTTGATTTCCAGCGTCAATTCGTAGGTGTCCTCGGCGATGACTGTGCTGTTGATTTTGATCTTTTTACTCTTCTCGACCAGATCCTGGCCCCTGTACCAGGTGACCGTCGGCTCTGGCTTGGCCTTGCATTTGCACTTCATGGTTATCAGAGTGCCCGTCTCGTTTGGAATTATCCGCGGCTTCTCAATGAACGAGGGCGCGAACCCATTTGCGTCATTGGCGCCTAGTTTGTATGGAAAAGTAACCGAGTTAATAAATTTTTGGATGTAGAACACTATTTTATGGGTGCATACAAAACGCGGCTGGGATACTTAGTAAATTTACATAATTTCTCTGACTTTACAGAGAACTCAACTATTATATAATATACAATAATTAATTATTCTAGTGATTAACTCTATTAAAGTTTGCTTTACCCTGGGTTGGCTTTCTTTGCTATCTATACTACAGTTAAAGTTAAGACCAACTGATTTTATTACTATTTACCAAAGGCATCATTCCAAAGTAAAAAATGCAGTCATTGCATTTAAATGCTTTTCATAACAATAAATAGATTTAAACTCAACTTTCCTTTAAAATCATTCCCAAAGAAAGCTTCCCTTTAAAACTGCTTTAAGTCAAAGCAAAAACATATTATATATAATATTTAATCTATATTTAAAAGATATAATCAGTATTTAATATTCAAAAAATTCAAAACCACTTTATAAGTTAAAATACTCTTTAAAAAATTAGACATAAAACAAAAAACTTTCTTTCGTTTATACGAGCCTAACAAAATGTCAACAGCGCCATCTATGGTTCATTGTCAAGCCAAGGCCAATAGCTGAGTTTGTAGAGCTTACGCCTGCGTGCGCTAGATGGCGCCACTTATGAAAAATGTTAAAAACCCAAAAATTCTGTTTTTGTGACATATTTTAAAACTTAAACTCTCTGTTTGCTTAAGATCTATTAACTAGCTATAAATGAGCGTGGATTTAGTTGATATTTATATAAGTAAAGCTAGCATATGATGGCATAGCTTAAGGCTTAAGAAAAGCATTGATAAAGTAGTTAAAGAAAACTTGGATGATTATTGATTGGATGCAGGCGAACATAGAGATATATAAAGTAGGGTGATAAAGTGATCACAGTGAGACTTTTACATGTGTGTGTGTTGATTTTTACATAGTTCATAGTTAAATTAAAAGTTATATAAAGAGTACATTCCATTCGAGAAGGAGACAGAGAGAGAGAGAGTTTGTGTTTTTAAATAGGGAATACCTCTACCTTGGAAGTTAAGGGCTATATTGGCATTGCTCTCGCCGAACATATTGATGGCATTGCAGCGATAATTGCCGCCGTCGTCCTTGCTGGGATTCTGTAACTCGAGGGTAAGGACATAGCTGTCCTTGGTGATCGCCTTGCGGGTCATTTTGGTGCGCTGATTGTCGGAGAGTTGCTTATCTGAGCAATACCACGTAATGTCCGGCACCGGATGGGCCTCCAAAATGCATTCCATTATCAAAATGTCCTCCTCCTGACGTATTGTCGGCTTTTTGGGAAAACGCGGCGACTTACCGTCGGGAATTCTGGAAAGCCATTTGTTGATAAGTAGTTGATTAGTTTTGGTTTTGTTTTGTTTTTTTTTTTTGTTGGGGGATCTCCTCGAGTTGATCTTACTTTTTGGAGCCGCTTTCGAAATTCAAATTAATGGTGGCCACGCCGGAGCCATGTTTGTTTTTCGCCTGGGCTTTGTACTCGCCCTGATCGTTCGAGACGACGCTGCTGATCTCGAGCCGCGCCATGTGATACAGTTTCTGGTCCAGGGTCAGGGTCATTTTATGCCGCTTGCCCTCGCTGAGCAGAGTCTCCCCGTGGGACCTTTATTTAGGTTTGAATGTTTACTCATTAAAAGTTGCTCAGTTTTTGGGGGCAGTTATATTTATCGGTATACCAGGTAACCGTCGGTGTGGGATCCCCAACGCAGCGGCACTCAAAGGTCACGTTGCCGCCGTCCTCGCTCTGACGGATCACAGGACGCTCGGTGAAGGTCGGCTTTATTCCGTCGGAGGTTTCCGGCACGGGCGCCTCGTCGCCTATGAAGTTGTAAGTTTTACATCAAATACGTTTTTTATCCAAAATCAGTTAAGTCTAAATGCATTCAAGTTTTCCATCCATTTCAAGGTAAGGTATTATTTTAATCTTATATTAGTTCAATATCGACACAGACATAAATATTATTATTATTATTATTATTTTGCAGTTACAAATCAAGCATTCCTATTGACTATATTTATTTATTTATTTGTTATATTTCTCGTTCTTCACACTTATTATTAGCTTTTTCAATTATAGTTTATGACAGATCCCCTTTATAATGTATTTTTATAGTATTTTCTCTTAGTTCACTCTGACTAATCAATTTGTTTGTATGTGTGTGTGTGTGTGTGTGTGTGGATGATGAATGTTTGTATGCATGTTTCTGATGTAACATTGTATGTTTGTTAGACGCAAATACCCTGCACAGCAATGCGAAAGCTGCCTGCTCAAAAGCACAAACATTTTTAGTTTTGATCAAACGGTTTGCACAAACACTTTTGTTTATTTTCTAGTAATGATATTTTCATTAAAAGTAAGCTGAAAATTGTGACTTAAGCATAAAAAAATTCAAATTTTGAAGGCTTGCACAAAAGGTTTGCACGAACTGTTTGCACAAACTGTTTGCTAAGTTTGTATTCGTGATATATTCATTGAAAGGCAAAATGCAAATTGTAACAAAAGTCAAAAAAATACAAAATTTTAAGGTTTGCACAAACTGTTTGCCAGCACAGCTAATGATCGTTTTTGTGGTGTGTTTTGACTTTTAAATGTAAAATTCAACTTGTTAACAAAGTAAAACAAAGCAAATTTTTTAGTTTGCGCAAACTGTTTGTGCAAACTGTTTACTTAGTTTGTACTTGAAAGCCTAATGATATATTTATTAAAAGACAAAACGCAAAACGTGTCTAAAGTAAAAAAAAAATTCAAAATTTGTAGTTTTACACAAACTGTTTGTGCAAACTGTTTGCTAAGTTTGTGCTTGCAAAGGTAATAAACGTTTTTGCGATGTTTTTCAAGCCTTGTTTTTGCAAAATACAAACTGTTAACAAAGCAAATATTTAGTTTACGCAAACTGTTTGTGCAAACTTTTTAAGGTCATATAAAAACACTCGCAAAAAGAAACATTTGTGCAAATCGTCTGATTTAAAATATATTAGTTGACAAATATTTTTAATTTGCACAAACAGTTTGCGCAAACTTTTCGACTTACGCTTGTGCAGTTTATTTAAACGTTTGCTGGTTGTTAAATCGTTGTTTTAATTAAATGTTTAGCTACTTTTACTTGGTGTTAGTTGGTGTTATTCGATAATATTATTCTATAAACCAGAGCAAAGTAAAGTCCAAGTTATGGTAACATGATCATGATGAAAGCCATTTGCTTTTGTTACGCAACAACGACGAAACTATAAAACAAATCAAAATTCGTTTGATGTTTCAGTTGAGCGAGTAGTTTGTCTTTTGACCAAAACACCAAACCAATTTGATTTAACCAGAGCAGAGATTGAGAAAAGTATTTTAAGGGCCGTCACTTACTGTCGAAATTGAGGCTGATTGTCGCATTGCTTTCGCCCAGTTCGTTCTTTGCGTTCACTTTGTATTTGCCAGCATCCTCAACTGTGACATTTTGTATCTCAAGTGTTGCAAAATATGAATGGACGTCCTTGTCAATGGTAAGCTGAAAGAAAATCAAACGAAAGTTAAAATTTGCACAAATTTCAATTAAAAAAATGCAATTTCAAGTCAAAGTCAAGTTGGCAAATTTCCTGAAAGGTTTGCATAAACTCTTCTTGGTTAAATTTTTTTGGCTTAAATCTGTTTCCTTAAGTTTGTCAAACGCTTGAAAAAAGAATTTACAGATTTTTTATTTATATTTATAAAGACAAGTTTGTCATTTTTTTTACAAGTTTGCCAAATATTTTTAAAGAAAGGTTTACACAAACACTTCTACGTGGTTAAATTTATCAGTTTCTACCAAATTTGCCAAATATTTGAAGAAAGGATTACACAAATCTTGACTTCGTATATGTTCAAATATTTATGGGCGAATTTTCAGAAACTTTTCAAGGAAAGTTTTGCGTAAACCCTTCTTGCTTTTTATCTATATAATTTAATTTGTCAGTTTCCCTTAAGTTTGTCAAACGTTTGAAAAAAGGGTTTACACAAACCCTTCTTTGTTTATATTTACACAGAAAAGTTTGTCAGTTCTTTGACAAGTTTGCCAAACTTTTAATGAAAGATTTACACAGATCTTGACATGGTTACTGTTTAAATGTTTTTAGGTTAATTTCCAGAAACTTTTAAAGAAAAGGTTTGCACAAACTCTTCTTAGATTGTTTCTACATGTAAAAAAATTTCTCAGTTTCAATTAGGTTTTTCAAACATTTCAGGGAAAGGCTTACACAAACCCTTCTTTGTTATCATTAACATAGAAAGGCTTGTCAGTTTTCCTTAAGTTTGTCAAACGCCAACTTTAAAAATGTTTGCACAAACCCAAGTTAAATTATCATCAATTGTTAAGCCAATTATTAATATGATTAAATTTGTCAGTTTCTCCCAAATTTGCCAAAGGTTTATAAACAAGGTTTACACAGATCTTGACTTGGCTTCTTGAATTTTTTTTTTTTCAAGGAAAGTTTGTATCTACATGATTAAAGTCTTCAGTTTCTTCTAAGTTTGCCAAATGTTTATAAACAAGGTTTACACAAACTCAGCTTGGTCGAGTTTGCACAAACCCAAGTTGAATTAAGCAGGAACTTTCTTTATCGCTCTCTCTCTCTCTCTCTCTCTTTTTCTCTCTCTCTCTCTCTCCCTTTCTCTGTCTGTCTGTCTTACCTTATGTCTGGGCGACTCCTTGACGGGCGTGCCATTGTGGAACCACGTTATGTTGGGTAGGGGATCAGCATTAACCCGACACTCGAACAGAAGCCGCTTTCCGTCCTCTTCCTGTCGAATGGCGGGTTTTTTCGCGAATGTCGGCGCGAAACCGTCGATTTGTCTGAAAAGTGTTTATTATTTAAATCAATTATTATTTAATCATCATTTTATTTTAAAAAATCATGCAGATTATAAACGAACAAACAAACATTGGAACAGGGCTCTAGAAGAGTTAGAAGAAAAAGTTTGTGTAGAGGTTTGTCAAATATATATTATATATAATTTTAATTGACTAATTTAGTATTAACTTCCATTTGTCATATACCCTATTTTAAGCAGAATAAAATTTCCCTTCTCCCTCTGTTTGTCAGAGTCTTCGAGAACTGAAAGTTTGTCTATTAGGTTTGTTTGAACCAAGCGCAGATAAAATTTATTTATTTTTTATTATTCTGAAAATATACCAATAATATATTCTATAAGTTCGTCACTAGCTGAGTTCTGGGTCTGTCTATAAGACCTTGAGGTTTGCCTATAAGGTTTGTATAAACTATTAGCCAACCTTGGCCATGCCCATTTATTTGTTATAATAATTAATTATTATATTAAAAATGTTCTCCTTATTTTGACGATATACTCATTTTATATACATATACATATATATCAAATTATATATTCTGTAATTGGTGGTCTGTCTATCAGAAACTTAAAGAGCCAAAGGTTTGTCTAAACCTTGGTCATGTCCATCTGTCTGTTATAATAATTAATTAATTAGGCGCAGATAAAGAATCTTATTATCTTGACAATATACAAATACAATGCAAAAACATTGATTAAAGCAGAAAAAGAAAAAGAAACTACCGTTTCATCGTAAAATAACGGATCTTCGCTCAGGCATTATTTTCGATAATTTTTTTATTTTTAATTATTAAAAATCGTTGGAATAATATTAAAAAATAAATGAAATTAAGTTTTGTAATTTAAGTCATCAAACTAACAAATTGCTTTTAAATTATTTTGATATCTCTTTTAGTTTAGATTTTATAGAGCCTTAAATGTTGTTTTAGGCACTGGTTGAAATAAAGTGTGAGCCACTGTACTTATTAATAAGGTCGCAGTTTATTTTAAGAAATTCAAATTATAACGGACATTTGTCGCCAAGTGCTTGTGTTTAGCTTGTACGCTTTTGTATGTTCCTCTTTGCATGCCTTCTGTGTTCTCGCGAGAGCTGCAGTTAACCATTACAGAAACAGTTTCTGCCCAGTGAAGTCTGTGCTTGGGCGTGAGTGAGACAGAAATGCCTGTAGGAAGAGCGAGGTGTCGCTGCATTGTGCGTCTGTATTGGAGTGTGAAGTGTGATTGGAGTGTGAGTGTGGAGTGTGTGGGAAGGTAAAAGAGAAATTGCTTTGGCATCAGTTCAATTCTGAAAGTTGAAGAGATCGGCCACGCTGCGCTTGAGTTGAGTGTAACAGGAAGAGCGGTGCGCAATATGAATCGCCGTTAAATTAAACTGCAACAAATACAACATACAACTATAAATGTTGGTCTATCTATAATTTATTTAAACCCATTTTAAGGAAACACTGAAAATAATTTTGTACCAATATTTTTAAGATCTTTAAAGTTACATTAATTAATTAACTCCTAGAAGACCTGACAAGACTTTTACCGCAATTTATATGTATCTTTAACTGTCTTTTAGTCAATCACATTTAAGGCTTTCAATTAATGAACTCACCTTGGATCTTCGAGTATTGAAAACTTGCCAACTTGTTAGAATGAAAGCAAAGCGAATTAAATTAAAGTTTTTGGGTATTAAGTAAAGCGTATTAAAAGCAATTAATTAATTAAGCATATTTAATTCAAAGCTATAAATTTGTGGCTTTGTCAGCTTTAGCCATTTTTTTGGGCGAGAGAAAGAAAATTTTGCTTACTTTTCTTTGGGTTCGTCAGCAGCTGAACAAACGTGGGCAAAAGTACAACAATGTAGGAGAAATATTATAACAATTGTCTAAACACATATTTAATGCTATTCATATATTTATAAATGGACAGTTTATAAAAAAAATTTATTTAAAAAAATCTATATAGTGTATTTTAAACCTTTAGCTAAGATTGCAAATAAAAATAAATTTAAAAAAACTTTTTACATATATAAATAAAGTCCGTTTATAGAAAATATATAAAATAAAAATGAATTTAAAAAATCTTTCGATATATAAATAATAAATGTCAGGCTTAGTTGAACTTCTAATAATAATAAAATAATTGCTGATTGCTAATAAATATTAATTAAAAGAATCTTTTTCTATATATAAAAAAAACCCTTCATAGAAAATAAATCAATTGAAAATAAATTTAAAAAAAAAACACAATTTATCCCTTTTATAGACAATAAATTATTTGAAGTTTCAAGTAAGATGTGAAAATTAACAATAATTGCAGATTGCCAATAAAATTAAATTAAAAAAATATAATGTTAATTTTGAATAGGCCCTTTATACAAAATAAATAAAATAAAAATGAATTTATAAAACATAATTTATAATATAAATAAGTCCCTTTAAACTTTAAAACTGTAATTTAAAAAAATCTTTTTTATATGTAAAAAATCCTTGAATTAAATAAAAATGAATAAGAAAAATCTAATTGTATATAAATTAACCCCATTAGATAAAGTTTCCACTCATGTGTGAAGATTTAAAATAATTGCAATTAAAAAAGAAATAAAAAAAATAAGTTCTATATCTAAATAAATCCCCTTTATATAGATAGATAAGAACTCTTGGGCTTAGTTAAAGCTTTTGACTTACGTGTGAAGTTCAAATTGATCGATGCGGAAACCTCGCCCGATTTGTTTTTGGCCTTTACTTTGTAGAGTCCCGCGTCTGTTTCGACTACGTCGTCTAGTTCTAATACTACCGTAAACTTGTTGTCCCCGATGGGTTGAATTTTGAATTTGGTTCGGCCATCCTCGGCCAGTTGATTGTCGCTGCGGAACCACTCGATCTCCGGCTTGGGCGACGACAGCAGCTGGCACTCGAAGATCAGTCGGTTGCCGTCGTCCTCCTGGTGCAGCTGGGGCTTCTTCACGAAGCTGGGAGCGAAATCTTCAGCCACCCCCATGCTGAGGATTATCGTTTGTGAGTCTTCAACGGCTCAGGCTCGTAAGCTCTGCGATAAACAAACAACGGGAATAAAACATTAGTAAATAATAAGTGTAAACTTCACTTAAAGTTATTAAAAAGTTCGCCTTTTTTTTCCTAGGTTCGAACCTTTGACACAACATAAATTTCTTATCTAGAGAAATTTGTCAAATGAAGTTCCTCGAAATTGTTAAGCTAACTTATTATATATAGCTTAAGAAAAACCCAACTTTTTTTTTCCTAGGTTCGAACCTTATCGCAATGTTTATCTAGAGACGTTTGTCAAAGTTTGCCTGAAGAAGTTTGTCAAAATTGATAAGCGTATTTATTATATATATTATATATAGCTTATTTCAAACATCGACTTTTTTCTAGGTTCGAACCTTATCGCAATGTTACCCTGAACAAGTTTGTCAAATAAAGTTTGTCTAGAGAAGTTTGTTAAAATTGATTAGCTTAATTAATATACATATGTACATATATACATGTACATATATATTATATGCAGCTTTTTAGAAATTTCGCCTTTTTTCCCAGGTTTGAACTTTTCAACTGAACAGATGCAAACTTGTCTTAAGAAGTTTGTCATAAAAGGTTTGTCTAAGGAAGTTTGTCAAAATTGTCTAATCTTCAATCTAATCTTCAAGAAAATGTTGTAAGCTTTGGTTTGAAAACTTGTCTTAAGAAGTTTGTCAAAAGAAGTTTATCAAAATTGTCAAATCTTCATCTGTATCTTAATCTGACGGATTTCTCTTTAGTCTTGGTCTCGTCTCTATAAGGAATAACTGAGATGTAAGCATTTTAATAGTGATTTACATTAATTAAGGTGCTTTAGTTTACATATTCAATAGTCAGCATAGTGCTGTTAAAAGTAGCGCACTTTTACTGCATAATTTCTTTGCCCTGCCCACTGTACTTCTTCTAGTTGCGTCTATGCTAAGCTTAAGTAGCTGTAATCACAGCCAAGCTGCAAGCGCTCTCTCCACTACTATTTCGCTCTCTCTCTCTCGCGCGAGTTATACAATTGTCATCACTTACCACTCCCCCACTACGTACTCCTAAAATGTCAACACCCTCACCACTAACAATAACACAACCCGGACTTCAG